>PVJL010000009.1:0-23726 GCA_004026885.1 Lyroderma lyra | reverse complement strand
TGTTTTTGCTGTCCCAACTTTTTCCCATTTATTTAGGCTCTTTGTTTCAGATTGTGTAGCTCAGTCAGTATTTCCTGGAGTGCCGACCTTATGTTGGCAAATTCCTTCAACTTCTGTATGTTTCAAAAGGTCTTTATTCCTCTTTCATATCTGAAGGATAACTTTGTTGAATATATTATTTTTTACTGGTAGTTCCTCTCTTTCAATATTTTGAGTGTGTGATTCCACTCTCTCCTGGCTTGAAGAGTTTCTGCTGAGAAGTCTTATTATAGTCTAATGGGCTTTCCTTTGAAGGTTATAATTTCTTTTCCCCGGTTGCCTTGAGAATCCCTTTTTTGTCTTTGATTTTTTATATCTTCAGTATAGTGTGCTTTGGAGAAGGTCAGGTGGGATTCCAGTAGGTAGGAGTCCTATTTTCTTCTTGAATTTGGTGTTTTAATTCTTTACATAGGGTTGGAAAGTTCTCATCTACTATTTGTTTAATTAAGTTCTCATTAGAATTTTGTTGTTTCTTCTGTTATTCCTATTATTCTAATGTTTTTTTTTTCTAATAAAATCATATAGTTCTTATAGAGATCTTTCACTTTTTTGTTCTCAAATCTCAGTTTTTTCCTTCTGTTCAATTTCCATTTTCCTATCTTTGATGTCATTAATTCTTTCCTCCATCTGGTCGGCCTTACTTCCTATGCTAGTTAGTTCCTGCTTTATTTGTTTTTTTTCATTGTATATCTCATGAATTTCTATTAGACTCTTTTTTATAGCTTCAGTTTCTTTGTTAAGGTGTTCCTTTTGTTCAGAGATTTCCTTTCTGAAATTACTTATCTGAGTCTGGATACTCAGCCAGCATTCCCTTAGCTGAGTATTTTTAGGAGTTCAATCTTGAATTGTATGTCACTTAGATCACATATTTCCAAATCTAGAAGTCCTTTTACTAAAGATTTTCCATTTTTTTCTCTGAGCCACTTTATTCCCGAGAGAGTTAATTATAGTTGATGCATTTTTCTTCCTGGGCCTAAGGGCTTTTTTTCCCCTGGAAGATATGGAGAGGTCTTTCTTTTGCTTTCCCATTGGTGTCACTCCAGCATCTCACAGTAGTTTCTCTTGATAGTTAGATTTTTCTGTCTTGGAGCTTTCCTGGAGGGTAGACTTCTGCTCTTTAACTCAGTTGCCTTGGTTTTCATGCACATCCCCTTTGGGGAAATGTGGTGGGTGATGATATTCTCTGCCTCTTAGATCTCTGCAGACAGAGGCTGGCTGCTGTGCCTTTGTTTAACAGTTTCCTTGAGTCCCCCCGACCCCCCGCTGGTTCCCTGTGGGGTGAGGACACATGGAATTTGTTGGGGAAGGCTCAGGGCTTGTTTTCTCACAGGGTAATGGCAGTTTGGGAGAGAACAAAGGGGAAGTGGCTGGACTCCATGTTCACAGTGTCTGCCTAGCAGTAGGGGCAGTGGTGTTCATCACTGCTATTTGTCCTGAGGTTGCTTGTTACCCTGGGTGCTGCTCAGGTGTGAAACAGGCCTGTCCCTCTGTCATGAAGACTGAGGGGCACACTTTGTAGCATAAGCCTGTTCTTCCCTCAGGGGAGTGCCCAGCCGTACCTGACGTGCACTGCAATACAAGCCTGACCCTTTGTCAGGAGTGCGCAGAAGCTCAGGTGGCTGCACACCACCAAGCAAGCTTGGCCCTCCATTAGGAGCACATGGGAGCTGGGGGGATGGGTGCCACAGAGCAAGCTTGGCCCTTTGTCAGGAGTACATGTAAGCCAGGGGAAGGGGTGCTGTAGAGCAAGCTTGGCACTCCATCAGGAGCGCACGGGAGCTGGGGACTTGGTACCACTTTATCTTATCCCCTCATGGGGCTTCCACTGCCCATTCCTCTGCCTGTCTAGGATAGTGCTGTGCTTTAGCCCATTTCCTCCAGCCCCATCTTCAGTCCTTTGGCCAGCCCCAGGCTTCCACAGTCCCTTCGCTGCACTGCTACCTTCCCTTTCCTCCCATTTGCCTTTCTTTCTCTGACCTTTAGGTGTTTTCTTGCGGTGGGTGGATCTCTCAGCTGAGGCTGTGTCACTTGGGGATTCCCTTGTTGGATTTTGGCTGTTCAATTTGTGATTTCTGGGAGAGGTTTCATGGATGTCTTTTCATGCCACCATCTTGATCCTTCTCTGATGATGACTTTATCAAAAATTTTTTTGATAGTATTGATTTTTCTTCTTTAGATGGTTAATATGGTAAAAACAAGGTTGGACCATTAATTCCATGAACACATCCTAGAAAAAGTGCTACATAGCTCATTGCTGAATATCATTATGGTCACCTTCAAAGTACTCCCCTTGGGAAAGTATGTGCCAACACCACCGCCTAGTCCACCCTTCAGAGCAATTTTGGAACTCTTTCTGGAATGGCCATCAGAGCTGTCGTTGTACCCAAAATATGACAGTTAAGTTTGCAAACTTGCCCCTGTGTGCTTATGTTGGCAACATTGTATAAACAACCTGGTGTAATAACCATTTTGTTATTCATTTTCTGTTTTTTCCCTTCCATTTTTGCTTTTATGCTTCCCTCTACTGCCTTCCTTTGGATGATGTGAACATTTCTAGTATTTTCTTTTATCTATTATGTTTGACTTTCTTTTTTAATAGGTTATGTGGTGCTTAAGAGTTATACATACTTAAGTTTTCAGAGTTTATTTAAAATAAAAATGTTACCACTTTAGGTACAGAATATAGAAAGCCTACCACCCTATAAGTCCTTTTATTTTTCCCTCATTTATGTTGTAGCTGTCCCATGTATTGCATCAATGCATATTGAAAAGTTATCAGAAAATGTAATAATTTCTATTTTCATCTATCCAATGTATTTGAAAGAGCTCACGAGAAGTTGTATTTACTCAATTATCTACCATTTCTCTGCTTTGCTTTCAATCCTGATATTTTGTTTTCCTTTGTTATCATTTCCCTTTGGTCTGAAAAACTTCTTTTAACAATTGTTTTATGGCAAGTTTCCTGGTAACAAATTTTCTTCATTTGAGAAAACATTTATTTTCTCTTTATTCCAGAAGGAAATTTTTGCACTTGAAAATATTGAACCAATTCCTTCTGCCCTCCATGATTTCAGATGAGAAACAACATCTGAATTGTTGTTCCCCTATACTTAATGTATTATTTTTTCTCTATATTTTAATGTGCTTTGTCTTTAATTTCTAGCAGTTTCATTATATGCCTTGGTATGAACTTTCTTGTGTTATTCTGTTGAGGGTTTACTGAACATTTTTTAATTTCTAAATCAAAAGCAGGTCATTTCAGGTATTTTTTTACAATTTTTTTTTTTTTTTAATTTTTGGTATGTGGGTAGCTCCCTGGCTGGGAATCGAACCCAGACCGCAGCGCTGACAGCGCCAGCGCCGAAGCCTTAAGCCACTACACCATCAGGGAACTCCCTCAGGTATTTTTTTAAAAATAAATTTTTTCCACATTGCTTCTTTTTCCTTCTGGAACTCTGATTACACAAATACGAGGCCTTTTTGTATTGTCCAAAAGGTCCTATTTCCTGAGTCTATCCAGCAAGTTTTTTTTAAGATATGTAAAGTTTTAAAAACAGGTTCATGGACAATCCCCTGTATCCTGCAGAGTCTTAGATTTGCTGCAGGTTTTATATTTTCAACAAAGTGTTAATATTAATGCATTAATATAAGCTACCAGTCAGTTAAATCAATGGTAATAGGAGAAATTATGTCAGTTTTATATAAATTATGTGTGAGTGTTATAGTTTTTAAACATGTCCACAAATTTTATAATGTTCTTTCCTTGAAAATGTTCACTTTAATTACCCTCCCCTTGAATACTGTTCAGTGTTGTGTTGCATCTAACAAAGTGAATTGAAAAATGATGCTTCCAACACTATATATTTGAGGTCCCTCACCTCCTCCTCCACTTGCCTCCCCTCTTACTCTCTGGACTGGGTGGTGAGCACACAATGCAACACATAGATGATGTATTGTAGAATTGTAATTTTACTAACTAATGTCACCCTGATAAATGTAATAAAAAGGGAAAAAAAAGTGGTGCTATGTCACCAAGTTTATGCTAGAAAAGATAGTACAGCTTTTTAATGGCCCTCTTTTTTTTTAAAAACTCACCCTTGAAAAGCAGCCACCATATCATGAGGGCACCTTTGGGTGTTTTAACCATAGCCAAGGCTCCAGGGGAGCAGTAATGCAATCACCAGACATCTGAATGAGCAAGATTTCAGATGAGTCCAGTTCCTGGCCTCAAGGTACCCCAGCCAAAGCTGATGGGAGCATAGAAGACTGTCCCACTGAGCCCTGCCCAAATTATTGATTTTTGTTTTTTTTTTTGGTGTGGGGTGGGGTTTGGTTGCCCGAGTGGGGATCAAACCCGGGCCGCAGCAGTGACAGCACCAAAGCCTAGCCATTGCATCACCAGGGAACCCCCTAATTGTTGATTTTTAAGCAAAATGTATATTGTTATAAGCCTCTATATTTTGGGTAATTTGTTATCTGGCAATGAATGCATAAATGGAATTGATTTTGGTATTTGGTGTCTGGAAGTGCTGCTAGGGGTGCTGCTATAACAAAAACTTAAAACATGTAGGAATTGCTTTGGAATATCAAATAGAATGCTCAAGAAAGCCTACCACCTTGAAGAGACTATAAATTTAAAAAATTGCCCTATGCAGTGGTTGCTGACTATTGGGTAATTCAGTTTCAAAATCCTATCCTGAGGGGCTGTTTTCTATAGCCACTTCCCATTCCAAATCTTGTATTAGGTTTTCATCAAAGCAGAACCTGAGACAATGACTCAGTGCAGGTAGTTTATTTGGAGATAATCCCAGGAAACAAGTGAGAGAGTGGGAAGAGTGAGACAGGAAAGGGAGAAAAGTCAACAGATGATGTATGATTGTACAGGTTGTAACTGAGAACAACTGGAACTTTATCCCACTTGTGAACTCTGAAGAACCTTGTAGAATATCTAGATTTGTCTTGCCAAAGACCTTGAGACTAGTGTATTTACGTACAAACTCCTATACAACATTGTTTGAGGTTGTACCCTTGATTAATAACACTTCTGCATCTACTGAGTTACGTCCAAAACTTCAGAAAAGGCCCTGAGGCAGAAAAGCAGAAAGCTGTCGTATTTAAGGAAAGGCACTGATAAATATACATGGTATTGTTTACCTCAGCTGGCCTGAAATTGGATGGACTCGGTGGGATGTGGCTTTGGTCATCATAATTTTACACCTACATTAATCATTGAAGGATATGTATGCAATGTTTCAGAAGATAAGGTGGAAGTCATTTTCCATCCAAGCTAACAGTTCTTTTTAGCAGTCCATGGGCCCCATGTGATAAACATCTAGTCTGGTTAGTAAAATTATATACGTTTCAAATTTACATTAACTGACTGCTTTCCTCATAGTTAGGGAGCATTGCCCATTGCTGCTATCTTAGGCTTGTAGAACACACTTGAGAGAGAAATTCTCCTTCACAATCTCAAGATAATACACAGAAGAGAATCAGCTTGAAATGCTGTCTGCTTTCTCCTTTATCATAAAGGGCCAAGAAAATATTCTGGATGTAATAAATATGAATCAGTGAAAGACAAGCAGATAATCACTTGGATTTTAGATGAATAAAAAGCTTGCTTAGCATTTAATAATATATCTTATCATTTTTAGACAAGCATAAGGATAGTATCTTTTCAGTGCCAGTAATGAACTGTGACAAAGAAGTAAGAATACTCCCTCTTGTGGTCCTTAGGAAAACTAATCCCAGCTATGAGATCATATTTGAGAAAATGGACATTCTGGGTTTAGAGCTAACTTCAGGGGATAATTAGAACTTACCCTGTTCTCTCTGACCTGGTTCTATGAAGCTGAGTAACCATTTTTGGCTGTTTGAATGTGGATCTTCTTGAGTGTTTGTAAGCTGGTACTGTTACCCTCAGGGAAGAACTGAGACCATGACAGGAAGAAAGGACTCTTCAACCTGAACTGGAAAAAGGCTGCATTCAAAGTGGAATTTTTTCCCCTGAAGTATTAAAGAAATAGTAAGTGTCACTAAATTTTGTTTTTAAACTTGTAACTGGTTCCCAAGTGTGACCTTATGCTTGCTCTTGGGGAAGCTTTGATTTAAGAGGAATAAATTTGGTGTTAGGACACTGTCTCCTCTAAAACACATCTCTCATCGTTTTGTGTAATGGGTGTAAATGTATTTTTTGGATATATAGTTTTGCCCCTGTCTATTTGGAATCTTATTAAGCAGCTTTGTTTTTCTCAGAGGATAGTTGGGTGCAAAATGCTAAAGATAAAAAATTTGCTTATTTCTTAAGATGTAACATAGGGATGGTATCACAATTGGAAGACAACCTATTTGCGGTGTCAGCAGCATTACAGTGTGGAATTATCATTTGCTTTCTTATAGTGAATGCCCCCTGCTTTTTGCTTCGAATGTTTCACTATTAGAAACATGGCATCCTCCAGTTCTGAGGAGGGTTGACATCTGTGTAGGACACCAATATTTATTTATTTCTCTACCTTTCTCTCTCTCTGGTTTTGTATTTAGGTTGCACATATTGTTTCCCAGAAAAGTCCTTGTTTATACTGTGACCCCTGTGTTTGGTTTGGTTTAGGATTTGTCCTTTTTCCACTGTTTTTCCAATGGAAATTTTAACAATTTCTATTTCATTAGTGTTAAACTGCACCTTTAAGAACACTGAAGACAATTTTAAATTTAAAAATGTTGAAATACAAGGGCAGTTCATTAAATTTGCAGATGAGGGAGGGGGCGTTATCAGAGAGATGGGAGTACTGGTGCACACAGTTTGATGGTGTGACTTATTATTAGTATAGGTGCCAAATTTCAGCCTACCTGCATTGGGTTCTTCCAGATATGGATAAAATTGTATTTCACACCGTTATTAAGTTCCTCGCAAAACAAGGGAAAATATCCCAAACCATTTTGGAAGAGATATTAGTGGTTTGTAGGACTGTTGTTCTGGGAAATCTATGGTTTACAAGTGGCGTAGCCTTTTCAAGCAAGGCAGAGTTGATAAAGACAAACTTTGTCCAGGATGCCCTGTTATGGCCACTTCCTCAGACATTTTCAAAAAGTTGAAAACTTGTAGTGGAAGATGCCAGACTGAATAAAAAGCAGCTTGCAGAAATGGTTGGAGTATCACCTATAACCATTTTGAATATTCTCCATCAGCATCTCAGGATGTCAGAAGTCAGTGCAAGTTGGGATCCGAGAATGCTCACGCCGCTTCAAAAACAACAGTGCATCGAGTGTTCACAACAGTTTTTGGACCTCTGCAGAGACAACAAAGATGAAGTTTTAAACCAGATTGTCATTGGAGATGAACTGAGTCGAAGCAGGAGTCCATAAAGTGACATGAAAAGGGCACACCACCCCTATAAGAAGTTCAAGGTGTGGCAGCCAGCTGGAAAAATCATGGCTACTGCTTTTTGGGTTACGGAGGGTGTCCTGCTGATTGATTACAATGCTAAGGGTGTCACAATAACTGGAGAGGACTACTCCGGTCTGCTGAAACAGTTAACCGAATCTGTGAAGGAGAAAAGAAGAGGAAAATGGACCAAAAGTGACGCTTTTGCATGACAATGTGTCCTTGCACGAGAACAATGCTGTGTTGGCTACTCTTCACAGCTTCCAAATGTTAAACCACCTTTCTACAGTTCAGACCTGGTTCCATCTGATTATTTGTTGCCAAATATGAAAAAAAACCCAGCTTTGAGGGAAGAAATTTACAAATGACAATGAAGTTAAAGCTACAATTTCAGTATATTTTAAGGGCAAAAACAAAACATGTTTTTCTGAGGGTAGGCATAAACTTATTGAAAGATCTGAAAAGTGTATTAGGGTTAAGGGTGAATAAATTGAAAAGGAAAAATAATAAATAGTTTTTATACAATTCTTTCCCTTCATTCCATGAATTTCTTGACTGCCCCTTATATTACAGTGAAAAAATTATTCTTTAGAAAAATACTTGTAACAGGATATTAGAAATAAAGAAACAGATTGTAATATTACATGAATTACAATGGAAAAGGAAATTGCCTTGGACTGGACGAGGCATATCACTTCAACTTGTGTTTCATTGGAGAGACAGGTCACATGGCCACCAAAATGCATGGTTGCTAGAAGATCTAGTTTAGCTGTTGGCCCAGAAATGAGAAATGGGTTTAGGAAACATCTAGTCAGTCCTGGTCACAGTATTTTAGGATGAAATTTCTTGTGGCCACATAGTCAAAAGGGGGCAGAATTAAGTTTAAAACTTTAGTCACCTTTACTTCAAATCCTAACATTTACTATTATAGGGGCTCAGAACAAGTCATTTCAAGACGTTTCTCTGTGGTATGTGGATTATTTTGAACTAAAGGCAGCTGAGACCCTTCGGGCTCAAGAGAAATTTCTGCCCCTTTCCTCCCACCTGTCTATATGGCAGGGCAACTACTAATTACTGATCTCTGCTCTTCATATGGTTTTGCAGTGACCTTCATTCATCTGAAGCTCCAAGGGGCCTTACCTTATCCTTAGCTCAGAAGGCCATCTATACCCCATTTTAACTTTCTGTCCCTGAACTTCTCTCATGTATGTAGAGTCTTTGACTCATGTATGTGGAGTTTCCACATGTACATATGGAATTAAATTTGGTCATTTGTTCTTAATAATCTGTTTCATGTAAATTTAATTATTAGACCGGCTAAAAGATCTTGAAAGGGTAAAGGAAAGTTTCTTTCTCTACTACATTATCTCATCCAAAATCTCTCTTTGCTGCTTCCAGAAATCACACTTTATGTCACTATTTATATCTTTATCTATGGTTAACAGAAGCCAAGATTTAAGTGGTTGAGTTGTTTCTCATTCTACCTGAATTATATTACTTGAATACATTTTTTGGAAGTCATGACTAAGCATAAATATTAAAAGGATTTATATATAGTTGCCTGCCAATAATTTTGATTTGATTTCAATTTTCTTTTTGTGAAAGACTATTTATTACCTTAATTATACACAGACAGAAGATAGCCTTTCCTTTCCCTATATATCTATCTTATTTTTTTCCTGACTTGAGACCATGAAGTTAGAAACAAAAGCTCATAGGAGAATTTATCATTTTTTCTGGTTTGAGCATAAAAACATAACCTGGTTCTTTCGCAGAGCTTTTTATTAGTTTTAGGGGTCAGTATAATATAAACCTGGAAGGTGTCTCTTTTTACATACATCATTCTGTCCCACACAAATAATCTTGGGACTCATAAAAGGAAAATAAAATTCTGAAATTAAATTCACCATTGCCTTTGTTAGTTTATTTTTATCAACTCTTGACTAGTTGGTTTAATAGAACAACTCCCTAAAAATATATAACAAATTGATCAGTCCACTTTGCTATTTTTCTTTTTTTCTTTTTTCAGAAGTCAAATCACATAACAGATTTTCTTCTTTCTTTTCTTTTCTTTCTTCTTCTTTTTTTTTTTTTTTTTTTTTTTTTTTTTTTTTTTTTTTTTTTTTTTTTTTTTTTTTTTTTTTTTTTTTTTTTTTTTTTTGGCATACAGACAATGAACAGAATTATGTGGATTGTAGACTTTGAGAATGAAAATACAATATGACACGTATTCAATAGCTTGGATAGTAGTGGTTTAGCCTGCTTTCTAGAGTTACTTTCTGCCAAGGATAATCTTACCTGACACTTGTTAACAAGCAAAGTTGAAAAAAATCAAAGATTGGTTGGGAGCCTTTAACTCCCTCCTCCTCCCCAGTCCCTTTATAACAGACAGAGCTCACAGTCCGGCAGCTGTGTGTTCACAGCAACCTGGATGGGAAAAGGTGAAAAGAAAGGCCACAGTTATTCCTTCCCACAATGATATATCCTTGCTTTGATTCTGTTATTCTGTTCTATACTTAATAAACAAGGCTTAAGCTTTTGTGATTCTGGACCTTCTTGCAGAAACAACATTGACTATTTCTCTACGTATCCTGTCTAGAAATATGTTTGGTTAATTGTGACTTTGCCCTTACTTTTTCCAAGCACAGACACTCTGAGGCTTGTCCTTTGATAAAGTACGTAAACTGGGGAATCATAAATCCCCATTTGTCTTAAACTACAAGTCATACATTTAGCTGCTCAACAAGAAACATGCTCTCTCTGTTCCACAGAGAGCAGCAATTCAGTGTGCTCCATGTTCTGACTGACACCAGCTCAAAGATTTTATATCAAGAGTATACACATGTAGCCCGAGAACAGGCTGTAGACTCAACTAGGATTCAGACATGTCTGGATATGCCTGGTGTGCTGGTAAGGCCATCTTCTCAAAAGATTTGTTTTTCTGAAAGACTAAGGAGACTTTTGAGAAAGTACGTTGACCCTGTAACAAAGCCTTAGCTGTCCTGGTGGATGGGTGATTCTAAAAAGCATCAGCATTTTCACTTTTATTTGACTTGTAGCCACAACCCCATTGAATTCAGGTTTAAATCCTATGGAGAGCAGTGGATCTGTACTTAAATTCCAGAAGACTTGATTTTCTAAGAACTGTCAAGGGTAGGTGCACAAACAATGCTTCATTGGAGCTCTTTAAACCAGTGGTAAGCAGAAGTGATTGTGATAGACAGATACTAAAAATGCTTCTCCCCCATCCAGCTTCCCACCCCCAAGATTTCCAATTTATGGTTACTCATTCAAACACTAATCTAGGTACTTCTTTGAAGGGATATTGCAGACACAATTAAAGTCCCAAGTCAGCTGACCTTAAAGTATGGAGATTATCCAGGTTGGTCTGATCTTACACGATGAGCCCTTTCAAGGCAGTTGTTTTTGAACATAGAAGCAGAAGAGAAAGTCAAAATTCAAAGTTCAAGATGCACTGTTGCTGGATTGAAGAGGGAGGGGTCCTTGTGCCAAGGAATGCAGGTGGCCTTAAGGAGCTTGGGAGTGGCCACCTGTTGACAGCTAGCAAGGAAACACGGACCTTACTCCATATTTAGCCATCCCCTGAGGGAGTCTGGAAGCAGAGGCTTTTCTGAGGCCTTCCAATCAAAGCACACAGCATGGGACACCTTGATGTCAGCCTTATGAGACCCTAAGCAGAGAAGCCAATTGAGTCGTGCCAACCTTCAGACCTACGGAAGTGTGAGATAAATTATTTGTGTTGTTTTAAGTCACTATATTTATGGTAATTTGCTGTACAACAATAGAAACTAATTTAGTAACAGAGTATGATGAGGCTTGTTTTATTTTTGTTGTTTGTTTGTTTTTTTTTATATGGGGGTAGCTCCCTGGCTGGGAAACGAACCCAGGCTTCAGCATTGACAGCGCCGAAGCCCAGTCACTACACCACCAGGGAACTCCATGTAATTTTTTTTTATTTTTTGAGGCTTGTATTTTATGAAGCCCAAGCCTCAGCTGTGATGGGAGCCCCAGCCCCCACAGACCTGGTGGTGAACAGTAGATGCTTGTGGTAAATGGTGAAACATGGTGAAAGACTTGGTTAGGGCTTATGAACTGTCACTTAGGAACTCCCAGAAATTCTCCTGGGTCGAGGAAACAACCACTGAAATTTGGATTGTTATAGTTAATACAGGCCATTAGAAACTATAGGCTGATGAAGTCCAAGGGAACTGATTGTACATACCTCCATAATGTCCAGGTTATTTCAGTCTCCTAGCATACACTTTATTCACCAAAATAAACAGTTGTTTTTGTTTTTGTTTTTGTTTTCTAATTTACTGCTTCCCACCCCTAAGTTCCCTTACCTTTTCCTGGGCCCCGATCACTTTTGGTAGATGCCAAGAGATGGATCTAGGCAGTATATCCTTAGATAATAAAAACAGTAGAAACAAATACATCTTTTTTTATTATTAAATCTTCGCTACTGAGATAAAATAGCAACTTGTTCTTGAGAGATAGGTCATATTTTTTCAGTACACTTAGGTGTCTTTATCACAAACTTCCTTTTAAAAAACCGTGAGCAACCATTTTGTATTGGGTTCTTAACAAAAGAAACTTGACCAAAATAGGAAGAGTGTGAACTCTTTATTTTCAAACCAAGATAAAGATTAGTACAGAGATGACTATAATATAACTATATTGTAATTTTATAATATTATTGAGAGACAATTCCCCACAGATGTTTTGCATTTCTGCACATCTTCTGAGTGATACACTGACAGCTTCTGTTCTAGAATGTGTTTTCAAGTATGTTTGTATGGCAAACAGCTTTGGTAGATAAAGAGTGTGTGTCCCCGAGCCAAAGGCCAGATTTGTTTGCTGTCCAGGATAATAAAGATAATGTCTCTTTCTGGAGCAAAGGTTGGGCAAATTTTTTGGCAATCTCCTTTAAAAGGTCTGTGTTCTTAAGCTTAGAGCATTTCAGCTCTGATACAAATCTTGTGTGCACCCGGAGACCGACTTACCCTAGTTTGCCTGAGACTTTCCTGATTATAGAATAAAGTCTTGAGTAACAGGAACCCTTTAGTTTTGGGTCTATCAGGGAATTGGTCATCCAAGTGAGTTGAATGTACCTGAGATACTCCATCACCCCCATGAAATCTGGAAGGCAGAGAACCAATATAAACTTGAAGCTCATGCTACCACCTTATTGTGAATAATAATGTCCTTTGGTTCTGACCCACGAGTCTCATGTCTTCAGCCAGCACCCTTAAATCTGTGGTAGGTTAACTTGTTAAGTGGCAATTACAGTAAAATATCAGACCCTTCACAGTTCTTTACAAATATAAGTCTAATAATTTCTGGAATTGTAGTTGGAAAAAAGTCTATTTTATATTGGGAAAATGGAATAAGCCCATAAGCTTCCTCTACAGTTTTCCAAAAGCTGTTTTATGAAATGATTAATTCAAAAGCAAATCAACTTATGAAAGTAACTTTATAAGAACTTAAGTTTCTATTTTCTACGAGATTTTTTTCTCTTACTCATAAATTATCTAGAAGTGTGTTGCTTCACTTCCAAATATTTAGGATTTTTTTCTAGTTATCTTTATGTCACTGTACTTTAGTTTAATTCCACTTTGGTCAGAGAACATACTTTATGATTTCGACTTTGAAATTTGTTAAGATCTACTTTGATCTATTTGGTAAATGTCTAAGTGCATTTGAAAAACAATTGTACTTTGCAATTATTGGCTATAGTGTTGGCTCTATGTTGATTATGTTAAGGTGATTTATTGTGTTATGCAAATCTATAGTCTTGCTGTTTTTTTTATCTTTTTGTCTGTTTATTTTGTTAGTTATTGTAACATTTCTAAGGATGGTTGTGGGTTTGTCTCTTTTGCCTTTATATTAATATGTTAGGTGACACAGATTTAGGAATGTTTAATCTTAATATTCAATGAACTCCTTCATCATTTTGAAACATCACTCTATTAATATTTCTAGTAATATAGGCATACCTTAAAGATATTGTGAGTTTGGTTCCAGGCCACTGCAATAAAATGAGTATTACAATAAAGTGAGTCACATGAATGTTTTCTTTTCTTTTTTTTTTAAATTTGCGGGGGGTGTGGACAGTATGTGGGTAGTTCCCCAGCCGGAAATCGAACCTAGGCCGCGGAGGTGGCAGCCCTAAGCCACTACACCACCACGGAATTCCCTCACATGAATGTTTTGGTTTCCCAGTGCATGTAAAAGTTCTGTTTATGCTATATTGTCGTCTAAGTGTGAAGTAGAATTGTGTCTGAAAAAAACAATGTACATACCTTAATTAAGAGATACTTTATTCTAAAAAATGCTAATCATCATGTGAGCCATCAATGAGTCATTATTTTTTTTACTGCTGGAGGGTCAAGCCTTGCTGTTGATAATGAAACAAGCCTTCAATTTGTAAAAATCACAATCTCTGTGGAGCACAAGTAGGTGAAGCACACTAAAACAAGATATGCCTGTACTTATACTTCACTTGGTATTAATAAAGTTATACTAGCCTTCTTTATTTAGATTCTGCATGGTATACTTCTTTCCATTCTATTTATTTTTAAGTTTTCTGTGTCCTTACAATTAAAGTATGTCTCTTGTACATAGCATATACTGTTGTTTTGTTTTGTTTTTAAAGATTCAGTCTTTGCCTTTTAATTGAAGTCTTTGGACATTTACATGTAACTCCTGACATAGTTGATGTTACAGGCTGAATGTTTGTGTCCCCCTAAAATTCATATATTGAAACCTACACCCCTAATATGATGATATTAGGAGGTGGAGCCTTTGAGGAAGTAATTAGGATTAGATGAGGTCATGATGCTGGAGCCCTCATGAATTGGATTAATGCCCTCAGAAGGAGCGATTGCCTCCTCTCTCTGCTTTCTGCCGTGTAAGGGTACAGGCAATCAGTAGTCTGCAATCTGAAAGAAAATGCTCACCACAACTCAACCATGCTGGCACCCTGATCTTGGACTTCAAGCCTTTAGAACTTTAAGAAATAAATTTCTATTGTTTAATAAGCCATCCAGTCTATAGTATTTTGTTATAGTGGCCCAAACTAACTAAAACCGTTGGGTTCACGTCTACCAACATATTATTTGTTTTCTGTATATGCCATCCATTCTTAGATGTTTTATTTTTCCTTTCTTGAATTATTTTAGAATAGTTAGATGTTGCTTATTATTTTATTTTCTCTCTGTAGGATTTTTAGTTATAGATGTTAAAAATTATTCTTTTGGTGTTTTCCATATAATTTTACTATACAACCATATCATATTGTGGTGTACCTTAAATTGTAACTTTTCCAGTTACTGACCAAAGTAAGAACACTTAATAGTTTAATTCCATTTACCTACCTGTCACCATTTGTGCTAGTGTTACCATATATATTAATATCATGATACATTAACATGATTTGAGGGTGAATTTGAATGCCACTTTTTAGATCTTTCTCTCAATTACTTTACTGTCTGGAATTTCAGTGCTCAATTCCAAGCCACTTTGGCAGTCCTAACCTCAGGCCTCTTACCCCTCCGTCCAATAAGACTGTCACTTTCTGTTTAAGCTTTATTCCCTGAATCACAGTTTGAAAACTGCACTCAGAAAAAAGCCATAGCATGAATATAGAGCTCACCATATGTGCTTCCTTGTCTCAGGGACTAGGAGAGTCCTGCCTGTCTTGGTTTCTGGCCAATGCCTTAAAACTGTTGATTTATGTATGTCATCTAGCTTTTATGGTTGTTTTGGCAGGTTTACTTTATCATGCATGGTTAAGACTAGAAATCCCTTATAACGTTTTTATAAACAGAAAGTTTTCCTCATGTAATAGCTGGTACACCAGTGGTACGGTTCATGCAAATGCATGATAATTTTCCTTTATCTGTTTTCAAAATAGTAAGATGATTTCCTAGCATCCTCCGATGTTAACCAATTATTATTTTTGATATAATTATGAAATCATGGATTTAGACATACTTGTTGTGCTTCAATTTATTGTAGGTATTATTCTTAGTAGTTTCCTAAATTTCCCATCTTTGGTTATTAGGAAACTTCAAGTCAGCTCCTGAGTTGTTTTGACATGACCCTGGTGATCTTGGATACCTTTCTTGTTATATGTATGACAAGCTATTCCATGATCATCTTGTGTATTTCTTCCTCCCCACGATGTAAGGCACCCAAGATAATGGATGAGAAGAGGATCAAGGGTAAGTTGCATTCTGAGAGTACTTTCAAGTTTCAGTTAAAGCAAGAAGACAAAGAGACGAAACAGGAAATATTGGAGGTATAGGTGATTTTGCTGATGACAGTTCATGATTTCTAGAGAGCATAGAGAAAGATTCTTGGAAGTAAGAAAAGGATCAGAGGTTGAGTAAAACCAGTGAGCAAAAGGAGAAAAGAGCACAGAGAATGAAAGCCTGGTGAATACTAACATGTATTGCATATTAAACCACTTAGTATATGTGTGCTTATTTTTTGTCCTAAAAAATTCAGTATATTAAAAATCACCATCAAACAATTCCCATGTCACTGGTAGTTACATAGACTCAAATACAGGACATGACTGAGGATATTTGTTGGCCATGCCTATATTTTGATCACAGATTTATCTGGAAAATATTTCTGTACAGACCTTAGAAAATGTGAATACTTTCTTCTTATCATTATCTTAGTAAAGTGGTTCCTTTTGAGTAATGGGAAGAATTATC
Source organism: Lyroderma lyra (assembly GCA_004026885.1). Taxonomy (NCBI): domain Eukaryota; kingdom Metazoa; phylum Chordata; class Mammalia; order Chiroptera; family Megadermatidae; genus Lyroderma; species Lyroderma lyra. The sequence continues at coordinate 7,559 of PVJL010000009.1, read as the reverse complement.
AGACTCTTGTGAACAAAAAAAGGGATTTTGTAATAAATTCAACCAAAAGTAACCTCATAGGATGATCTGATTATAAATTCTTAACTGGGCAAGTCAATGTGGATAGTCAAACCTATCCATTGTTCTGTGCATCTACGTTAACATGCCTTTAAAATAGAGGAGTATTCCTCTTTTTCAGACCCTTCAGAGGTATAACCACCTTCAGTGGAGCACATAATCTTGTTAACTATCCTCTAATCTAATCATAAAGATTCCTCTGCCTTGCTTTCTTTCACCTTTATGTAATCTTTCTTACTTTGCTCCTTAATTCCAAATACATAAAAAGAAGTGCAAAACTGTCATTCGTTGGAGCATTTGAGATCTGGCTTCCTGGCATGTCATTGGTTAGGCTCAAATAAACTCTTATATAAATTCTCCACAGATTTGGAAGTTTCTTATGTCACAGTGTATAAATTGTTGGTTGACATTTTCTTATTGAGTTGATGAATGTTAGAGAAATTTCTGGGATAAACAATATAGTTGTTTGCCATGTTGTCTTCCTGGGCACGAGTTTCCTGGAATAGTAAAGTTATGCTAATGAAGATAAATGAATAGTAAAGTCATGTTAATGTTGGCAGTAAACTGGGTGTGTTTGCATGTGTGTATGTGTGTGTTATGTGGTTTTAATTCTCACTGCAATAGATGAGACGATATTTCTGATTTCAAGAATTTCACTAAGTGTAGTGGTAGAGATAGGTAACTTATAGAAAATATTTAGGATAAGTAACAAATGCTTCAGGAAAATATGGTTGGACAGCAGGGAGTCCTATAGGCCTCACTGAGGAAATGATCCTTAATTCCTTCATGTTGGAGTTCACCCATAGTGGTAGGGATCATTCCAAACAGAGGGAACACCATGTCCAAGGATGCATAAAGGAGCAAGATAGGAGATAAGGTTATAGTGTAACTAACTCTAATAGGCCTAAATCTAATCTAAAGAGTTTGTACTTTATTCTATACCAGAAGGGGAAAAATAACCATTGGTTGAAATTAAGCATAGGGAAGAGACGTTTGGTTAGTAAAATATAATCCGAAAATTTTAAATAATTAGGTATGGGACACTAGGAAAAAGGACACCTATGTGTGCTTCCTAGGTCTCTGATATTATAACTGGATGACTAATAGAGTAGAGTGGGGGTGGAGGGGAAATGAGTAGGAATGTAAATATGACGAATTTGATATTTATATATCTGTTAATATATTTAATTTATAGTTGTGCATGAGTGTATTTCTCATGATATTTTTTTAACCTTATATATCTCTTAGGATAACCTCTCTAGTTTTTTATGGATAACAAAGTGTATTCCCATGTTTTCATTAGGAAACATTTATCTTGTCTTGCTGCCCTTTCAGCTGTTTATTTGTTCTGCAAGCTTTCATGTTTTCTTGAATAATGTTATGTACCCAGTGGATATTTTTATAATGAAAAGTCACACATAGGGCTTTTTCTCGTAGAGATAATATTAGTTGCTTCATCACACAAAAATGGGCCAGATTGTAAGTTAGCAGGATGGTCATAGGGGTTCAGTACTTGTCAACTAATTTACACTTTCAGGGATGAGTTAACAGCAAATCCTTGAGTTAGACAGGCAGCATGAAGGCAGATGGACAGGACACTTAGAATGGAAAAGAATACAGTTTGGGAGGCTGCTCTCTTGCACATCTCTGGCCTGCATTAGAGTCTGCCAGATTAACTGAATGTTTAATCACCTTGTTATTTATTTCATGTATATTTTGCAATGGAAATGTTTATACTTCTGTAAGTACAAATGTTGAGAGAGATAGGTTTTAAATTATTTTATTTAGCCAAGTTCCCTGTCTTGGTAGGAGGTAGAACAGAGTTATGAAGAGTCATGAAGCACTATCACAGTATCTCTCATTTGTCTCTTTCTGCCTTATGTTAGGTCCACATTATGTCACTCCTCATTTACTGAAATGACATGCCCATTTTCAGACTTATTCCCATCTGATACATTTCAAACACTGCTAGAAAGAACATTAGATACCATTCAGCTAGTCTTAACAATATACAGGTTGCTAAATTAATTAAACAAGGAGGCCATTAGACTGTGGTGGCTCTAATGCCCTTGTGGCCTACATAAGAAAACCAAGATCTAAGCCTGTGAATGCCTCAAGGTTATGAAGTGAAAACACTAAGGACAACTAATTACAAACAGCAAACCAGGCTTTAAACTACAGCCAATCCAATAATTTCAGTTCTTTTCTTCTATACCTTCTTGGTATAAGTCTTTCCCCAGCTCCTGTCTTCAGCATACACCTACTCACTTCCAGTGTGATGGTACGTCATTCCAATTGATAAATGCTCCAACACTCTCTTAACATTTTTAATATGCCTCAGTTTATCTTTTAATCATGTTCTCTGGGTCAGTGTGTACTTTAACCAGACTTCTATCTTTAGGTTTTAACTTCCACATGGGGTAACATTTTTGAAATTTCTTTCCGAAAGGCCTGAATAAAGTACCAATATTTTACCTTGGCGTTTGAAGCCTTACCATGATCTGGTTGCTAGTTTATACAAGTTTATTATCAGCCACTCTTCCCTTAACCATCCTGAACCACTCCATGTTTCTTGCTCGTGTCATTTTGTTTTCATATGGTCTTGCTGTCCATTACTAGGGTGTGGGCAAACCAAGGGCTGATTTGTAGGAATTAGAGCAATGGAAAGACTTTGAAATGAATGAACTATTCACGAATCCTTCCTTGATTTGTTTACCTCCTCCTCAATCTTTGCATATCTAAATTCGGTGCTTACGTTAAGGCTCAGATCAAATACTGCTTCCTCTATAATATGGACCAGATTCTTTCACCAAAAAACAAATCCATGTACTCTGAATACCCATAGTATTTTATTTATGCCTCTTCTGTGATGTTTACTTTCTTTGTAACATTATTTTTTCACAGGCTCCAGAAGAGAGTTTATATTGTATTTATTTTTGTATCTCCCCTAGTTGCTAGACTCATGGTACCCTACACTTAGCACATAGTAGGTTCTTAGTATACATATGGATCTCTTTTCTTTATAAAACAAAAACAAACCTGTTGAAAATAAAGTTCCAACCATTGTGGTATCATCATTCCAATGATTAACAACTTTAATGATAATAATAGTCATGCTTTACTGCAAACTGACTCTGTCAGGCAAACTAATCATTTTAAGTATATGGTTACGGATCTTCAAAACTACCTTGTGAGGGACTATATCCACTTAAATAATGAGCATATTGAGGCTGAGGCTTAACCTTATATTAACTATATGAACTGAGATTTAAATACTGATCTGACTGACTCTAAAGTTCTACCCACTAGGCCATACCTCTTTACTCTTTGGATTAATAAATACTTCTGGTTAATTAAATTAAATGCCTTGGGTGATGTCCACAGTGGCAGTGGAGACATACACAGGACTAAGATACCTGGGTATCTGCAGTGACAGGCCTTATTCTCCCTGATGGAAATCTGATAACTATTAATATATGGCTAACAGAGAAAGAAGGGACCCTCATTAAAACTTTAAAATGAAGTCCCAGAATCTAAGTTCATCCTGGTCACCATTTTCTGTAACAATTGAATATTACAACCTGGAATGCAGTTGTGAAAGGGAACTTTGGGAGTATGCCTAACTATGCTGCCTAAACTGTGCTACCTGATTATAGTTTAAAGACCTGTTTATTCTGAGGACCAGCAGGTCACATGATTGTCTTCCGCTATGCTGCCTCATTAACCTAACATGCCCTGCCTACTTTGTCTCCAGTCATCCCTGGGATTCACTAATTGTAATGTCTCTGGAGTCAATGGAAGGTTAAATCGCACAGGTACAAAACAAATTAACAGCAGAATTGCCAGTTTTATTTCACAGCATCAGCAGACTTGTGTCTTCATGGTTTTGTTTTTGTTAAAAAATATATAGTGTGGCTAAGCCAATAAACTTTTAATTCTGTAATTGTGTAGTAGGTGTTCATTACATTTTAAAGGGGAACTGGAGAATATTGCCTCTCTTTCCATCCATTTCTCTGAGAGAACGAGGTAAAGCAAGGGATGTTCTAGTCCTTTCTTGACTGTCTTTGTCCTGCTCCCGTACTCTGTCCCTGTTGGTAAGGAGAGTTTCTGTCTCTTCACTTCAGTTCTTCTTTTAGTACCTCCCAGAAGTAATAATTAATGAATGGAAATCATCCATTTTTCATATAGGGATTTCCATTTTGCATATCTATTATGATATTTTAGCCTAAAAATAACAATCTACAGAAGGTAGACTGATAGTATTTTCATCTCCATTTTATAGATGAAGAGACAAGTCCTCTTCCTTTTGAATGTGAGAAAAATCGCACTTGTAGCACTGCTGTGATCAGAGCCATTACCTTCAAGACTGTATCATTGTAGCAGAGAACCAGGAGATGCAAGCTGAACTTGGATTTCTAGTTCTCATTTTTTTCTTTTCTTTTCTTTTTTAATTACTTCCGGGTCATTTTTTTTCTTGTACTTATCAGTAAGTACAGCACTGAATTAACATGATGACCTTTGGACAAGCACAATGGGAGCAAAAATCTCATGTCTGACACTTAGTAGTTGCATGTTATTGAGCAAGTTACTTGACCTATCTAAGCTTTAATTTTCTATTCTAAAAAGATGAGAATGATGGTATTTATACCAACTTCAATAAAATAAAATTAGAAACTATTTAATTTACAAGCCATCATTACTATACTTAACACTCATCTATTCAAACTAGGTACACTTTTTTAGTATTCATTCCTTTATCCAATATTTGAGTGTCCATTCTGAGAGTTAGAGTAAGCAGAAGCCGGAGAATTAAACTTTGATTTCAGCAAGATGGATATTATTGGTGTCTTTGATAAGGGCAGCTTTAATGAAAGGCAGAAGAGCAAAAAATAACTACTTGGTACATGCATCCTTATCTCATGATCGCTAGAATTCTTTTGTTCTGAAAGAGAATGTTCATCTTTAGATAAAGTGACTAACTTAATTAAATTGAGCATTTGTACTACTGGTATTGATATACTTATGCACCTTCAAGGTGTTATCATTGCATCCGAATCCCTGGAAATATGTCGTATGACCTAGCCTATTGATTGTTCGTTTTCTTTCTTAACATTGAATATGGCCTAATATCCAAGGACAAACATTCATCATCCTTTCACCTAGTATGTTATCATGTTTGACTAAAAACATAACTTGATGGTCAGATAAGGTGTTCAATATTCTGAGAATTTCTGCTATAGCATTTTAAGGAACTCATGTGCCACCATTTTCAGACATCCTGTAATACATGGCACTTGTTTTTCCAGACCAGATATCGACATCTTACCTTCTAACATCGGTGTAGTTGATGTCTTATGAACAAGAGACAAGCAAATTTGAGTAAACCTTGAATTGATTTGTTTTTTTGTTTGCTTTTTGGTCTCGAATATTAAAGTGCATCATGACTTCTGGCATTTTATTTCTTGTTGGGGCAAAGATTGAGACAGTTGAGAGATAGTGTCTGAGCTTGCCTTTGAGCTTTATGGGCTGGGCTGGGGTATCTAACTTTGGGTGAGAATCACCCTATTTGACACAACACACAGGAACTCTCTCTCTCTGGAAATTACAAACAATTACTAGAGCCAAAGAGAATCCATTCAGAGAGATTTTAGCACTTCTTTTAGAAAGGTTTAAAATTTTGCTTTCATTAAAAAAATACCAAAAAAAGAATATATAGTAAAATATGTGCTTGCAACATGTGGAATACTGACATTTGACTATAGTGTTACTTTCTTAATTTTAGAAAACAAATTTAATGAAGATTTATCTTTTTTTTTTTTTCTTTTATGTGGATAGCTCCCTGGCTGGGTATCGAACCCAGGCCGCAGTGTTGAGAGTGCCAAAGCCTTAAGCCACTACACCACCAGGGAACTCCCTAATGAAGATTTAAAGAACAGCTAGGGTTGGGTTTATTTTTTTTTTAATTTTAAGTACAATTATTTTATAAGTGAATGAAGCAAGAGCTTTTCAATAAAAGCTTACCTTAAATTTTCTTTATGAATATGTAGAGATATAAAAATTGTCTTTATTGATGACAAATAACAGATCTTTTAACATTTGAAAAGAAAAAAATGTTATTTGCTTAGCATTTTGATTTGTAAAGAGAGAATTTAAAAAATAAATCTCTTCAAGTTTTTTTTCTTATAAAAATATCCTTAGATGAGAACAGTTTTCTAAAGTGAGTGGCTGTCTTTATCTACTTTCTTAGCCAAGTGTAATAATAAGCTTGTCACCCAGGGATGAGTTACCTGCCTCAGGTAGATGGACCATGAGCAATTTAGGTTATTGCTTCATTATGTGAGATAGACTATGTTGTTATTAGATTTATAATACTATCTACACAAAACCTTTCTTTAGAGAATCTGTGTTTGCCTATCATTGAATATTTGCTGTAAGTCCATAGGGTGAATGCTATGAAGCTATTTCCTTCAAATAAAAGCTAGTTACTAAACACAGAAATCATAGCTATCATGTTTAAAGGTATGTGAGCATATAGGGAAGGAATAAGGCCTCCAGTTCACACATCATGCCATTCCTTTGTGTGGATTACCTTGGGGGATAATATTTTTAAAACTACAAGTAATATCTATAGAAAGTAAGAAAAGCAGATCATTTGCTTCTCACTGCTCACATTTGCTATGACTCTTACGAAGATTTTCCCTGGGCACATGAATCAGTTTAATAATGATTGCTGCCAGTTGGTGGCGAGACATCACACTGCCATCCTACTCCACAGTGTTGCCATCTGCTATTTGGATTCACAGTGTGCTGCTGCTATGCACCACCTCATTAAGAACGGGACCCTTGTGAGCTGTAGACAGTGGCTTATTCGAGTGAGCTGAAGCAAACTCCTCCCCGAGCTGCTTTAGTAGAGCCTGCACGCATCTCATTTGATTTGGAAATTGTTCTATGCTGATCTTGCAGCCTGAGAGCTTCCTGTCTCTGATCATTTTAGGTGTTAGCCTGTCAAGCCAGCTCCTTGTTTCAAATACGAAAATGATTGTTTCAAAGATTTGTAAAAACTATTCGTTCCACTGATTTGGTAATACAGTTACATTTTGAAACGATACTAGTCAGTGGCTTGCCACAACTATTTTAACATTAAGTGTATTATAACCCATGAAACATTTAAAAATATTTTCCATTTCTGACGATTTTGCAGTTTTGTGGAAATCCTACTGCCTAATTTTTATTTCTTGATAACCAATTTTGAAAGGTTTTCCTTATGCTTTTCACTTTCCTTGCATTGAATATCCAAAGGCAGCTGTGACTAAAATATTTGCATTTGCCAGACAGAAATGATTGAATTTTATTTAGCACTACCAATCACCTTAGAGATTTAAGCTTTTTTTTTTTTTTTTTTTTTTTTTTTTTTTTTTTTTTTTTTTTTTTTTTTTTTTTTTTTTTTTTTTTTTTTTTTTTTTTTTTTTTTTTTTTTTTTTTTTTTTTTTTTTTTTTTTTTT
>PVJL010000008.1:902192-978283 GCA_004026885.1 Lyroderma lyra | reverse complement strand
CTTTCTCCCCTCCCTAACCCACTCATCCCCAAATAAACATTAAACTATTGATTGTGTCCATGGGTTATTTGTTTGTTCATTTCTTTTTTTCTTTGCTTTCAGTTTTATATTCCACATATGAGTGAAATCATGCAGTTCTTTGTTTTTTCTGTCTGGCTTATTTCACTTAGCATGATGATCTCCAGGTCCATCCATTTTGCCTTATTCTTTTTATGTAGTATTGCTTTGGCAATTCGAGGTCTTTTATGGTTTCATATAAATCTGATATTTCTTTTATCTATTTCACGAAAGTATGATTGTGGGATTTTGATGGGTATTGCATTAAATCTGTAGATTGCTTTGGGCAGAATGGCCATTTTAACAATGTTAAGTCTTCCTATCCATGAACAGGGAATTTTTCCCCCATATTAAAGTAGTCCCTCTAACATTCCTTGTAGTACTGGTTTGGTGGTGATGAACTGCTTTAGCTTTTATTTTATTTTATTTTATTTTTGTCTGGAAGCTCTTTATTTGTCCTTTGATTTTGAGTGATAGCGTTGCTGGTTAGAATAATCTTGGTCATAGGTCCTTGCTTTTCGTCACTTTGAATATTTTTGCCAATCCCTTCAGGCTTGCAGAGCTTCTGTTGAGAAATCAACTGACGGTCTTATAGAAGCTCCCTTATAAGTAATTGGTTACTTTTCTCTTGCTGCTTTTAGGATTCTCTCTGTCTTTAACCTTTGCCACTTTAATTATAATGTGTTTTTGTGTGGATCTAGTTGGGTTTATCTAGTTGGGACTCTCTCTGCTTCCTGGGCTTATATATCTGTTTCCTTCACTAGGTTAGAGAAGTTTTCAGTCATTATTTCTTCAAGTAGGTTCACAATTCCTTGCTTTTTCTCTTCTCTTGCTGGTACTCTGAAGATACAAATGTTACACTCATGTTGTCTCAGAGGCCCCTTAAACTGTCCGCAGTTTTTTGGATTCCTTTTTCTTTTTGCTGTTCTGACTGGATATTTTTGCTCCCTTGTCTTCCAATTCGCTGATTCGATCCTTGGCTCCATCTAGTCTGCTGGTGATGCCTTGTATTGAATTCTGAGTTTCAGTTATTGTATTCTTCATTTCTGAGTGGTTTTTTATGGTTTCTTTGTCCTTCGTTATGCTTGCTGTCTCTCTGTTGAAGTTTTCACTAAGTTCCTTGAGCATCCTTCAAGTCATCGTTTTGAGCTCTGTATTTAATAGGTTACGTGCATCCATCTGATTTAGTTCTTCTGGAATTTCCTGTTGTTCTTTAAATTGAGTCGTATTTTTTGTTTCTTCATTTTGGATGCCTGTCTGTTTGTTTCTATGTATTAGGTAGATCTGCTACCTCTCCCAGAATTGCCGGGTAGCCTTACATAGTAGGTGCTCTGTGGGGCCCTGGCACTGTCTCCCTGTTCAACTGCACTGGGTGCTCCTATAGAATCTAGTTTGGTGCCAATGCTGTGCCTGGAGCTACTCAGCAAAAGTCCCAAAACACACCTGTGCCAGTCACTGCCTGCCTGGGGCCTGTGGACTTTAATAGTTTTCCAAGCAAGATTGCAATGCTAGTGGGGTTGGCTGCTCACAGTGAGAAAGTGCCTCTGGCATTAGCAGAGTTGAGTGGGGTGGGGTTCCAGTGAATCAGCAGTGTGGAGCAAGCAGAACAAACTTGCCAAGATTATGACACCTTACCAACTTGTTTGTACAGTGCTGCCAACGTAATCACATGGTGGCAGGTTTGCAAATGTAATTGTCAGATTTGGGGTATAATGATAGCTCTGATGGCTATTCCAGAAAAAGAGTTCCAAAATTGCTTTGAAGGGCAGCCTAGTTGCTGGTGCCAGTGCATAGCTTCCCAAGGGGAATACTTTGAAGGTGACTATAATGATATTCAGCAGTGTGATATGTAGCACTTCTTCTAGGATGAGTTCGCAAAATTAATTGTCTGACCTCATATAATACATTTAGATTTAATTATTAGATTGTGAAAAAGGAAACAGAGAGGATAAACAAAAATGCAAATGTTATGACTGATGTTTAAAGAATTATGAGATTAAAAAATAAATTGGAAAACAAACAAACAAATAAATAAATAAATAGGTTTCACTTTAATTAAGGGTCTCCTATAACATCTGAAATTATTCCAAGAAATTCCCCATGTCCACCAAAGCAAGAAGGTAACACAAACACCATTTCTGTGTTTCTTTGTGTACACTACACTGATCTCACTTTTTGATATAGTATTAACTCAATGTATTTTCCACAAAAAGTAATCCCAGATTTTATTGGTTCTTTAATTTAGAAATCTAATTTCTCTAGTTGTCTTTATATAAATCTATAATTAGTAAGACTGCTTAGCTATATGTAAATTACCTAACTTATATTAATTTTAAAGGGTCATCCTAGTTCATAAATATTTACATAACAATGAAAGAAAGATAAAAAAGGATTATTTCCAAGTATAATTCAGGTAATATAAGATATATCTGCTTTCACTGGTACTAATCACTGGAAATTTAGGTTGGATTAAGCAACATGAGGAAATGGCTCAGAATCTTCTGTTTCATTTATAGAAACTTACAAACTGTACCAGTCACACATTTATAATCGCTTTACTCATATTAACTGAATAATCAACCGTAGTAATCATAGCAGAGTCTTTTGTATGTCTCCCTAGGGATCAGTAAACTACAAAAGGTTGTTAAACATGCATCTCTCACAGAATGACTGTGTCAGCACTTTAGGGACAAAACCATAAAATACAAGAGAGTAGTTCAGGTTTTAGAAGTTATCTAATAAACAATTTGAAAGCAGAAAAAAGCATACCCAACAATGATTCAAGTCATGAGAATATTTTATAATCTTATATTTATGCTAATCACTACTTGGTGAAAAATAAAAAGTAGAATTGCACATATAGAACATTTTGTTTAAGCAAACCCATTTTTCAGTTTAAAACATATTAAGTATACTTATATAACATATTTGTATATTGTACTTAGTTATCTATTGTACTTGTATATCAATGACTATTTTAAAAGTAAAAATATTTTTATATTAACTGTACAATAAAATGTTAAATGTCGTATAAGAAAGTAGATCTTGGAAAGAATTCTTATCACTTTAATTTAGAGTTGTTAAAATCTTTATCTGATTCAAGAATTATTAAAAATTTTTATTTTAATTTAGGAGGCATTTGTGTAACCGTAGTCCTTCTACACAGTATTAAAGATACTTAATCTAAAGTAACTACAGACGTTTGTGTAATACTTTGGTGGATTTTATGAAAATCTGCTAGGTTTTATTCTTTTTAAATGTTATTTTATACCTATAAAATATAATAAAACTATAAATAAAATATAATTTTCATTAAAAATATAAAATATAAGGGTTTCTTTGATCATGTGATTTGTAACTTTTTCATTTGTTTAAACTTAATTTTCATAATATTTTAAATGTAAAAATAAACACCTTTAAAAAAAATTGCCCTTATTGTTCTACTTACATGCAGTCTGTAACCATAAAATGGTATCATTTTTATTCCTTATATTTGTTTTCTATAAATGGCTTGTATTATTAATCTTATTTATACTTATTCTTCTTGTACCCTGAGGTAAGCCTGTATCTCTTAAATTATATTTATGACTTTGAAATTTTAAGTACAAGTTGCTGTCAGAAGAAATGTATTCTCCTAATTATGCCCAGAACAAATACCTAAGAGACCCAGTAGAATCGTAAAATGCAAAAAACATAGGCATCTTTGCAATATGGTCTTTTAAAAATGGCCCATTTTGCAATCTGATAAGTTGTAAAACTTTACAATAACAGGTCCTTCTACCACATTCATTGTTTGGTTTTTAAACTCCTACAATTCTAAAACAGAATAAATTTATTTCATACATTTGTTATTGTGCTGTAGACTTCTAGAAATACTTTAACCTATCTTTTAGCATTTCTAAAATAATATTTTTTGTGAGTAAAGAACTGATTTAAAATTTTTTACTCTGCACTTAGAGCTGTGTAGAATATTCTAAATATAATGCATTTACTATCAAAAGGTGTTTCAGCTTTGAAATGAAATTTAAATGACTTCTTAGTTAAGACATTAGCAATATTTTGATGTGGAAAATTGCATTACTATAATCAAGATGGTAAAAAGATGTTTTATTATAAATGACTTCTAGTCCAAGAATCCACATTTATTTCAACAATTTCTGTATCTAGAAAACTAGGGGGTGACAGGGTATGAAGGCCAAAATAAGGATGAGGCAAACTAATTTGTTAGTGATTATTTATTATCTATCTAAAATATACATCAGCTATGTTTTATATTCATTGTTAGGAAGTCTAAGTTATTCCCCTGAAATTTAACCAATATTAATGTAAAAAATATTTTTTCATATTATGTTAGGTTTAATAAGACTTACCTCTGGCAGGTCAAAGGTCTGCTGTGAACTAACCTTGCAAAATCAGAAAGTTCCATTGTGAAATCCTAATATTTGACAAATAAAGTATAACTTTATAGAAATTAGATATGCAATCAAGCATGGCATCTTAATTTGTCAAGAAAAAGGCTAAGGTAAAATGTGGGTAAGTATATGACTCTTGGAAGCAATGCACTAAGCCTAGAAGAGAAAATACTACATGAATTTCAATATTTTAATTTTGACCTAAACTAGCACTGCCACTTTAAACTTTAGTTTCTGGATAATGTATCATATAATAACAAGGCTATTTAACTTTGATATGGTGAGGACGTCTATTTGCAAGCACATAAAATCACAATGTATGCAATTAAAATGGTTAAGAAATTAATAGACTGCACTCGAAGCCGCCACCATGGCTGCCTACAAGCTGATGCTGATCTGGAACGCGAGAGCACGTGGAACCTGGAAAACCACTTCAGCGGCTGGTACGACCCGGACTGAGCCTGGCAGGGCATGAGGAAGCAAAGTGCAGTGGGCAGGTGCTGTGGGATGCAGGCTATGAGCTTGATATCTGCTTCACCTCAGTGCAGAAGAGAGCAATTTGACTTTGAAATGAAATTTAAATGACTTCTTAACGAAGAACTCTGGACCATTTTGGATGCTATTGACCAAATGCTGTTGCCAGTAGTAAGGACTTGGCACCTCAATGAGCAGCAGTATGGGAGTCTGACCAGCCCTAATAAAGAAGAAACTGCTGCCAAGCATGGCAAGGCCCAGGTAAAGATCTGGAGGCGCTCCAATGATGTCCCACCTCCAGTGAAGCCTGACCATCCCTTCTACAGCAACATCAGTAAGGATCGCAAGCATGCAAATCTCACTGAAGATCAGGCTACCCTCCTGTGAGAGTCTGAAGGACACTATTGTCAGAGCTCTGCCCTTTTGGAACAAGAGGTAGTTCCCCAGATTAAGAAGGGGAAACCGGTATTGATTGCCGCCCGTGGCAAAAGCCTTCAGGGCATTGTCAAGCATCTGGAGGGTCTCTCTGAAGAGGCTGTCATGGAGCTGAACCTGCCTACTGTTATTCCCATTGTTATGAATTGGACAAGATTGTAAATCCCATCAAGCCCATGCAGTTCCTGGGGGATGAAGAAGCCACACGAGTAAAGCCACGGAGGCTGTGGCTGCCCAAGGCAAGGCCACGAAGTGAAGGCAAGCAGGCAGACTACTTTCCTGAGGATACCCTCCCTGCCCATCCCATACCTTTACATCTCTCCTCTACACATGTTAACACTGACCACACATTTGTAGGTATCTTTAAGTTGTAGCTGCAGATGGGGACCAATGGCTCCCAGTTTCGTTTTTGCCATATTGTCTCTTGCACCAGCTCCCTCAATACAGTCTAGCCAGAATGGCACCTCTGGTGCGTGGGTCCTTAGTCCAAGCCAAGGGAAGACTCTTATCCAAAGGAGTTGAAAGGCAGTAACTTGGGTTTTTACTAGTGCTTTGTTTATTACTAAGGACTTGCTTGAGTAAGGGATAGGGAGGACCCATGATAAGGTGTGACCAATGAGGAGAGGCAAGAAAGCCTGTTTTTGTTCCCAGAAGTCAAACCTGTACTACTGTTCTGTAGTCAGGTGACTGAGGGTGTTGGGGGAGGTCTAGTCATTCCAATGGAAGATGAATGCATGGAGATTCAAGGAAAATGGTTCCTTGCTGCCCCCAGAAGAACTGGCTCCAGAAAATGGGAATCAATCCAGAATATTTATGTGTTGCATTTACTTTTTTAAAAAGTGTATATATAAATGATACAAAACCAGAACTCTTCTGGGGTTTCTAGTGGCAGTTGAAATATTCCCACATGTGGTCATCACAAAATAAGCCATTCCTCACACCAGTGTGGGATAAGCTCCTTGACTGTAAGGTATAGGAGTTCATCCTGCTGTGTGTGTTTTAGAATCCCTCCTCTGCCTTAATTGTTTATGGCAGTGAAGTCTCTTGATCACATCCAAGTGTGTCTTTCACTGTCTGGTTTCTGAATCACATTCCAGTTGCTTGACCCTGCCACTTGGGTCCACTACACATTTTGAGCATAACTACTAAATCTTTTTTCCAAATCAGTATAATAAAGGAGTGATGTGCAATTTAAAAAGACATCGATAATGTTGGAATAGATGTGAGAAATACATTTTAGGTATTTTGAAATTCCTAATTACCTGAATATCGGCATTAAATGTATTGAATTCCACTTTTGTATACAAGGTTTCATAAAAGACATCAATTATGTATATCCACAGAGTGAAATATAAATTGTAGGAAAAAATTAGCAATTGAATATATTTAATAACTAGTACAAATGTTAATCTATTTATATTTATGTGACATTTGTAGAATTACTCAGCAAATTCACAAATACTTAAATAATTTTTATGCTGAGGCACATAGAATATGTCTGTTAGAGACATACGGTAGCTCTTAATAGTTGGAACTAAGAACAATATTTAGACCAATGGGAGGAAATTTGAACTGATAATACACTTGAGAACAGGGAGAAATAAAATCATTAAAAACTTTTTTGAGGTGTTTGACAAGTTGTACTGCTGAGAATTGAATAGATCCATCAAGAAACAGGTGATCTGACCTAGACGTTCACAGTCAAGTGGGAGACGTCAACTTTAAGCAAGCAATTGTCACTGAGTACAGTAAGTGCTATCTATAATAAGAATGTAGAAGCTCAAACAAGCAATGTTAAAATGCCTGAAGTAGTTGTGGGAAGTGCAAAGAAAAAAACAAAAAACAGGCTTATTTTTGTGGAAAGGAGAAGGACCTGTGCATTCCAGGCAGAGGGGGTGACATACACAAAAGTATGTAGGAATGGTACATACTAGTTGTGTGTATTTCATGTCATTAGACCCTCAGAAACTGCTTTTACTTTGTAATCAATAAGATCTGTTGTAGAACATTTTGGTGTCAATCATCTGAGAACAGCGCTTCCTTATCATTTCCCTCCCAAATGTCTGCATGAATCAGGAACTCAGAAATTTAGAGAATATAAAAGGGAACAATTTAAACTTGAGCGTATCATATAAAAAGTTCTGCATTATCTGGCCTCTGGCTCTGTGTTCAGCAGCTACTCAATCTGCACCTTATCCTGCAGTCCTGAAACTACTAGGAGTTTCTCAAACACTGCTTTCTCAGCCCTCAGCCTGGATTACCCTTCTGCAGTCCTCTTTGTCTTCCCTTTGCATGCCTCCCCCAGCAGTCAGTGTGCTGTCTAACAGTGGTAATTGAAATGGAGATGGTTACGACATGGACAAATATGCTACAGGAATCAATAAAAACATTTAATTTTTTTAAACTGTTAAAATTATAGGGAAGAACTATGAGAATTAAAGAGAAATTGGTAAAAAGGAGGAGGTAATAGTTTAAGATTTAAATATGTAAGGTGGGAATAATGACCTTTTACATTGGAGTGCACTAATATAAAGAGGTAATGGAACAAAAGATGTTTATCAGGAATAGCAAATAATTTGATTAAATTTACATGGAATATAAAAGTGGGTGATAATTTGGAAGAGAGTCTTGAATTTCAAAGGAAGGAGACTTTATTTTGGTAAATGAAAGATTTTTGATCAAGAAGAGAAATTATCGGCCTTAACAAAAGTAAACCCGTCATTTATGGATCAGGTGTGTGAAATAGTAGATTATAATTGCCTGATAATTCTATTGTTATATCTCCTCTAAATAAGAATTATACTTGAAGAATGACAATAAAGTAATGACACTGGTATTATTATAGAGAATTTTTTGACTTTTTCCAACAAAATGTCATCCCTACAACTGGGAGAGAGGATGATTACTTCTATATTGTTGCCATTACCCCAAATATTTTTGAAAGCTTTTGGAATTGGCTTCAGAACCTATTTTGCATTCATTTAAGTGTTGTTTATAGTGGTAAATAACATTTTTATTTCATCACAGGTGCTATCTTAAGATTAGCTAATTCATTTTGAAGAACTGTTTTTGCAAGTTCAGACATGTTGCTTCCACTTTCCTACTCTAAATCCTCTTTTGCTTCCTGGAGTTACACAAAAATTTTTGTTAATACTAGTTAATTTTATGTTATAAATTTGTTGTTGCCAATGTACATTTTATATGACTGCTTTTATTTATTTATTTATTTATTTATTTATTTAAAATTTTTATAGTATGTGGGTAGCTCCCTGGCTGGGAATCGAACCCAGGCCGCAGCATTGACAGCACCAGTGCTGAAGCCTTAAGCCACTACACCACCAGGGAACTCCCATGACTGCTTTTATTAATAAATATTTTATTCTCATAACCTGCGAAAGGAGTGAATACATTTTGAATAATGGAGTAATCAGTTGAATGTAGTACACACACACACACTTCTACATATCTATATATACATATATCTAGATAGATAGATGGATAGATATAGATATGTAGATATATGGACTGTCCAGAAAGTATCCAGCCATGTAATATGAAAAATAGAGGCATTTATGTCTGGATTTTTTCAGGACAGCAGTCACATATGTATATGTATGTATATTTATGTGTGTGTATGGTCATAAGATTATTTTGAAATGCATAGGGTGAAACACTGAAAATGTCATTGTTTCTATGAGTAATTCCAAGTCTATGCTTAAACTTCCTAGAGAATTCTGTTCATGATCACTTTTTAAAATTTAATTGGAGGTTTTTCAAACAGTGATTAAAGAGAATATGTGGACATGGTTTTCTCTTTAGGAAAAAGAGCGCTTAAAGCAAGAAAAACGTGATGAGAAAAGATTAAATAAAGAGCGTAAACTAGAGCAACGAAGATTAGAATTAGAAATGGCAAAGGAACTTAAGAAGCCTAATGAAGACATGTGCTTAGCAGACCAAAAGGTAATTTATCATGTAAACCATTTCATTAATAAATTTAATTGTTTTAGTGTTCTCACTTGATTCCTTTGTCAGAGCTGCCATTATGAAAGCCTTTTGTTTTAAACTTGGATTTCCAAGTCTAGGTCAACCTGCCTCTCCCGGGTGGGTACCAATATACCTCTCCAGAGCTCCTGAGCTGACAATGGTAGTTCTTAATGTATATGTGGATTACTACAAACTTTTCTAATTTAAGTAGAAATACTGCAGAAATCTACAAAGATGAATTATAGAAGTAGAACGGATTTCTATGGTGTATTTGGTCCTTCCCAGGCAATTAGTTACAGAAAGAGCTAATGCTTCCCCATACACTCCCTCGTAGATAACTTAAATAAATTAGGATTTATAATCTATAACCTCCTTCAATGCTTTAGTAATGGTAGCTTACTTTTATTGGGTATATTTACTACATGCTGGCCACTATGTTAAGTGCTTTATACGAATTCTTTCACTTAATCTTCACCACCATCCTGTGGAGCTGGTATTTATGTCCATTTACGGATGAGAAAAGTGAGACACAGACAGAGATAGCAACCTCTCCAAGACTACACAGTTAATAAATGGCAGCTTGGATTCAAGCCTCAGTTTGTTAAACTCCAGAGTACATACTGTTTATCATTTTGAAAGCCAAGAAATTTGTCCAACCAAAGTTGTGTGTTTTCTCTTTCATTGTGCTCCACAAACATGTAATATTGCTAAAATACATAAAAAGTAGAAATTTAGAAAGAGCAAAATAATCTGGTAACTGGCATGATTTCACACTTATGAGTAGAAATCAATTATGTTTAACTATAGATAAGATGGTATTTCTGAAAATTATATTAATACTGCATATTATCTCTATAAAACTATTTCAGTAATACATTCTATTTGGTCATTAACATCTATATTTACTTATATGCCATATTCATCTGATCTACAAATAATGATTCTCTCTTGATTTATGTAAGATTTTTTCTAAAGTGCTTAAAGCAAACATTTAATACCCTACTGGGGATTTAATTATATTAATATTTTACTTCTTTATTTAGAATAAATGCTTTTAAATAAAAATGAAAATATATATACTACTTTTAGTTAATTAGATGTGTAAAATTTTCTAAACACAGAATGGGTATATTTAATAAGCTCATAGACAGCAGTGTTTTAATCCTAAGTGAGCTTTATTGTCTTGCATCTTTTATTTTTATTTAAAGCTACTTACTTTATATCAAATATGTAAGTCCATTTTAAGCCTTGCTTTTGTTAGCTTTGTTATATAAAGTTTTAGCATTATATGCAAATGTGTGTGTCTAATGTAGTTTAGGAAAAAAAGAAAGCTCAGAAATAAATGATTTTTGATGAACAAAAGATTAGTATAATATCAGCCAATTCTGTGCTTCCAAACAATATTAGTAGAAAAAAGAATCTTCATTAAGTTATTTAAGTGCAAGGTGGAGGAAGATTTTTGAGCAAGGACCAATTTAGATAAATAGAAATACTTTTAAGTCACATTTTTTTTCTAATCAAAATTCAAAGTCTGTTATTGAATCTCATTCATGGACAAAATATTTTTAATTTAGATTACCTTTTTACTTAATATTTAAAATATCCACCACAACTGGTACTACAGTTTAGTCATTAAAATGTTAATATGTGAGCATATTTGAGAAGTAGTAGAAGAGGCAGCTTTCTAATTTTGGTACTGAAACTCAATACAGTATTAGTATTTGACTATGTATAGGAAATGTAAAGACCATTAGTTGCAGTATAACTGGGTTCTTGATAGGGTGCTGGGTTCTGGTCATTTATTAACATTCATTAGCCAAAGATGATACCAGCCTTTCCAAACATACATCCCACAGATGAATACTTTTTATTTCTGAGCTACCAGAAATAGAAGAATTCATCCTTAGAAGAATTCAGTACATGTTCTCTACTGAGTATGTCCATGGTAAAGTACTTTTGAAAGGTTTGTTTCTAAATGTTACCTAATTTTTTATCCAGTTATATAACCCATATTTTATCAATATATAAGTTAATTAAAATTAGTGTTCTCTTTTGCAGAGATCTAAGTTCATCTTGAACTCAATTAACATTTATTGGTTACTTGGGTTCAGGATTCTATGCTTAGTACCATGGGGTTGCAGAAATATACCCAGGGAATTTACAATTGGGAGGGAAAACCACCAGTGCAATGCAAGAGAAAGATAGCAACTTATTTTACTTCAGAAGATTCATAGTCATGGCTTTTAATATTTATTTTATTTTCAGCCTTTGCCAGAGTTGCCTCGTATTCCAGGACTTGTTCTCTCTGGAAGTACATTTTCAGACTGTCTCATGGTGGTGCAGTTCTTACGAAACTTTGGTAAAGTTTTGGGCTTTGATGTGAATATTGATGTTCCAAACCTGAGTGTTCTTCAAGAGGGATTGCTAAATATAGGGGACAGCATGGGTGAAGTACAAGACTTGCTTGTGAGGCTCCTCTCAGCTGCTGTATGTGATCCAGGTCTAATTACAGGATACAAGGTAAAAAAAACAAAATTAAAAGTTTTTTTTTAAATTTGTACTATCAGTGCGTTGGTAGCTGGCAGTAGCATGTTAGCAGAAGATTGTATAAACTGATCCAGTTTTTCCTATATGACACTAAGTGGAGATTTGCGTCAGGTTATAATGGGTACGAACCTAGAAACTCGGCTCATAAAGCCTACAGAATGTAGATCATTCCCAAATTACTCTTCTTTTCCTTTAGCTGTCAGCAAAACTCAAGTTGATTTAAGGAAATACCCAAGTGGTTTTCAGCAAAACAGAGAATTCATAATTCATAAAGCAATTAGCACTTTATGTGCTCCTTCTGAAATTATACTGTGTTCTCTGAATCACTGAATAACTGGGCCTAATCAAGACACCTACAGACCAGCTTGTTAAGACTGTGTATTGCTCACTGGATACTCAATAAGTTCAAAGTTATCTTAATTCCAATTAAGGTATGCATTTCAGTCAGCTTTGCTCTAGGTATTAATGTATAGAGAGAAGTTTTCAGCTGCCCTGTTACTTTTTCCTCCATCTCCCTATTCACTCAGTATACCAGGCAATAAAAACCATGACACATTGAGCCAGAAAACACAATAATAGTGCTTCTGAAGCTTCCGTCTACCTCCTTCCCCCGCCCCCGGCTCAACTCCCTACCTACTACAGAATGTCTAAATAAAGCCTGGAAAAGCTTGGGATACATTCTATAGTCAAAGAAGATATGACAGATGGTTTCTACACATAAGTTTATATATTCTTCTCCCTGCCTACCTTTTGACAGGGCGTTTGAAGAAGGAATGGAAAGATTAGAAGTACTTGACTATTTTTATCTCCACTTCATCTAAATTTGAATTAAACCCTTGTTGGTCTTATCTAGATCCTATAATACCAATATTTAAAAATGTATTGTTCTCTGTTATGAATGGTTATGACCTATACTGATAAAAATGACAAAATTTTGTAGGCCAAAACAGCTCTTGGAGAACATCTGCTGAACGTTGGTGTGAATCGAGACAATGTGTCCGAGATTTTGCAGATTTTTATGGAATCGCACTGTGGACAGACTGAGCTTACTGAAAGCCTGAAGACCAAAGCTTTTCAGGCTCACACTCCAGCACAGAAAGCCTCAGTCCTGGCTTTCCTGATCAATGAACTGGCGTGCAGCAAGAGTGTGGTGAGGTAAGCCTATGCCCAGAGTTTGCTGGTGATTCTTTTCTGTTTTAAGTTTTCTTATCACAAAGTAATGCAAAGTGCATATAGAAAATTTTAAAGTTACTGACTAGCACAAAGAAATTTAAATTACACAATCTCACCATTCAGGATTGACTAATGATAATATTTTAAAGTATTTCGTGGCAAACTTTTGAAAGATACTGTATGTCATCTTTGTAACCTCTTTTATTTAATAATTTTATGATTTATATACTAAAACGTAAAAATATTTTTTCTTGCTATGGTACCAGAATCCACCAGCACTCTTGTAAGAATTTAGAATTTGTATTTCCTTGACATCTTTTGACAGTGAATGACTACCTGGTTTTTCTTAGTACTTAGTCTTTTCAGCTTCCTACATTTTTTAAAAATGTGTTCTTATTCCAAAGAGATATCTGGAATTATTCTTGAAAGTTAATATTCTGTAATATTCAGAAACATTTCTTAAATTTCCTTAATTTTAATTTTTAAAGGACTTACTCTAATTTAAGTGTCAGCGTAAGTCCTCCACTGTAGTATTTAAGATTTAGTGAACAAATCCATGTTCATCTTCTTGCTGTTACAGATTTTAATTATGTTATTATTAGTAGTTCTATACCTTTTTAGGAAATGAATCGATCCAAATATTTCAGAGCTATACATTTCTGCTATTGCTGGACATTTTAAATTTTTATTAGCTATGATAATATATTAATATAATTTTCACTTGTTTTTGTTATTCATTAGCAGTCATCATTTTTACTTAACAAAAACAGCATCAGTTTGCTTTACCAAGTTAATGTATTATAAAAATGGATTATGTTTTTCAATGAATTTTTGATTGGCAGTGAAATCGACAAGAACATTGATTATATGTCAAACTTGAGGAGAGATAAGTGGATGGTAGAAGGTAAACTCCGCAAGTAAGTCCTGTTTTTTAAAAATTAATATACTTATTTTTCCTTTGTCCAAGTTCCCCAGCAAAACATGGAAAGATAGAATTTTAACTTTATTTTGTCTAAGAATTAGAAAAGGTAAAGCTTAATTTTAAGATGAGATATGAAATCAATACAACTCAGGGCCAGAATTTGCCATGGACAAAAGATAAATAATGCAGTTTACTGAGCTCATATATTTCAAACTTAGAAGCAAATCCATTTATTTTCTTTCTTTCAAGCAATCACATTTTCTAAGATTGTTGTTGCTACCAATTAAGAAAAAAAAAGCGGTAGTTCCAAACAGATTCTATTTATATTATAAATAGAATCTGGAACTACCGCTTTTTTTTCTTAATTGTTTTCTAATTAAAGTTTGCTTTTACAGATAGTCTAGCATATCCCAATGTATTCAGCATTAAAACTTAATTAGCTTCCATCCAGGAAATGTAATGCTGGAATTATTCAACTTCTATGTTAGGAGGGTAGTTTCTTTGTGGTAATTTGAATTGAAATTTGTTCAGTCTGATAGTATGGGATCAGGAATTATCAGTTGGCCATTGCTCATGCTAGTCTTTTCAGCCTTCCGCATTTTGTTTTTTTAAATGTGTTCTTATTCCAAAGAGATCCAGGATTATTCTTGAAAAGTTAATACTCTGTAATGTTCAGAAACATATTTCTTAAATTTCCTTAATTTTAATTTTTATTGTCATTTATTTATTGCTTGCTGTGAGAAAAATACTATTGGATATTTTTGCTTAAAATTTACATTATGCCCTTTAAAAAGAATAGAGGGAAGGCTTTTCTTCCATATCATCATTTTTTTTTTTAATCTAAAGGCTTAGAATTATTCATGCTAAGAAAACAGGCAAAAGAGACACTTCAACTGGCATTGATCTTGGAGAGGAGCAACATCCATTAGGCACACCCACTCCAGGACGGAAGCGAAGAAGGAAGGGAGGAGACAGTGATTATGATGATGATGACGATGATGACAGTGATGACCAAGCCGAGGAAGATGATGAAGATGAAGAAGATAAAGAAGACAAAAAAGGAAAGAAGACTGATATCTGTGAAGATGAGGTAATCAGTTTTAGGTTGATTTTAACACTTAGACTGTGTAATATATTGAAAAAAATAATACAATTTGCAGTGAAATGGATTGGGTTTAAATTGACACTTGCCTTGTTTCTTCATCTGGAAACAGAATATTATAATATTCACCTTGTCAAGTTTTTGTGATGGTTTGGTGAATATTGAATAGAAGGCACTTACATTGAAAAAGAAGTTAAGTTTTACTTTTTATGTAATGACTTAAGAGTTCTCCAAAAAACTATGCAGACTCTCAATTTCAGGTATTTTATTTCACTAACATACTGTCTTATATTTGTACAGTACTTCATGCTTTAGAAAGTGTTGTCAGGTTTAGTGAAACTGATGTATTTCCCAAACACCATTTTACTATGTGCATAGCTTTAGGCACTTTTGATCAAAGATGTATAATATAAACAACTAAAAGTCCTCTCTCAATTTACAGTCTCTCTGAGGAAGATTTGCAGTAGGAAACTGTATGTGTTGTGCTAACTGCTTTGATAGTGATATACACAATGTGCTCGGCAGGTACGAAGGAAAGGCATTTAACCTGTCTGAGGAATACCTTCTCCCAAAGGCTTTCTGGACTCATTAGCTGAGGCTGCAAGCTGGGCTGAATGTTCACCTGAGGAAGAATCCAGGGAAAAGTATTCTAGGCAAAGAGAAGAGCATGAGCAAGGGCACAGAAGCCTGAAACCACAGTGTGCTTTAAGTAGGCTGACCAGACATCCCCATTGTGAATCAGAAGAAAGGGTAGTTCCTAGAGGGGGACAAAGACCACGGACTTTTCAGAGGAAAGCCTTGAGATGATTTTTGGTTGAAGGGCAAGTGTCAAAAATTAGAGAGAGGGATTAAAGAAAGAAATGAAGAGAGTAATAAATGGTATAAGGTTCCTAATGATATTAGAAAATATTTCATCATGGTGAAGGGGCTAGTTTTGAAGAGTAGGTGGAAGGGAAGAAGTCAAGGTGTGCATGTGTGTGGGTGTGTGTGTGTTTAAGGGAAGCTACCATAGCCTTGGAAATGGATATGTATAAAAGAGAGATAAAAGTTAAAGTTCACCTTTTAACCCAAAAAGAGTGCTAGAAATACTGATAGGGCTACAGAATGGTACTCAAAAAAACAATATACAGCCAACCATTCCTTCTGCCTTTAATGCCAGGAGCATTCAGCTAAGGAAATCCAGAAACAACTCTTTCCCTTTAATGCATGAACTCAATAATGCTAAAGAAATTTTAAAAAGTCTTAGTATGATGGCTTTATGAATGAAAATAACATCTACTCAAGACCAATGATAAATTGCTGAATCCTATTTTTGAGTGAATCTGGCTAATAATGTAGAGGTACTTATAAGATCAAGTACTTTACAATTCTCCAAAATAAAAATAACATAAATGTAAAATGTTTTTATAAATTCCCTCCTCAATGTTATATTTTAAACCAGAAATCACTGGAGTGAGCTTTACTTCTTTTAAGAGTAACAACAATCTGAAAAGGATAAATTGAGATTCATTATAGAAATTATTTCATAATGTTATATGTTGAAACCACTTGATCATATACTTTTATGCTGTGACAGATAATGTGAAGGGTATATAATTTAGATATGAGAATTGTAATTACCTAAACAGAAGATACCATTTATAGCCAGTCTGCTTCATTTGTCAAGTGGAGCTGTTTCCATAGCAAGAATTAAACCTTTCTGATCAATATTAATCATCTTTTCACAGAATTGGCATCCCTTTGTACACTTAATATTATAAATTGCTTTAAAGTGTTAATTCTCATCAATTTGACAACTCTCTATTGAGACTTCAATATATTCTACTGGGTAGTTACCCCACTGAATTAGAATTTATTTACAGAAATTATTTGTTTTGCCTGGCTTCTTTTTTCCCAGTGGGAGTTAACAAACCATACATTCTTTTCTTTAAGGGAGATAAAGACAATTAAAACTTGTTATTAATGATTTTAAAATTGTTAATTTTCTTAGGCCAGGTGTGTCATTTAAAGTAGATTTTGTGGGTTTTTTTTTTTTATGAGACTTAATTCTATTATAAGATTTCATTGATCAAAATTCTAGCAACTGTATATCTTGTTATTAATGTGAGAGGACAGTTTAAATTTTGTAAAAAAATGATGAATATTTTAGGACCTAAGAAGCCAGATTATCATTTTCTTTAAGTGAATTGAGTGTGATCTTTGTGATGAAGAACTGGTAACCACTGATCAATTCCCTAATCACATAAAATTTTAACTGTTCAATGAAGCTGATGAGTGAGATAAGCACATTATCCCTTCAAAAACAGGTTTGGCCTTTTGATTGAAGTAGTGGCAGAGTTAGTAATGACACCTACCGAGGAGCTCCGTCGCAGGGCCTTTCCGTTGAGACTTAGGTGCTCCCTTTCAAGTCAAAGATACTGTTCTTGATTGAGTCACCTGTTAGTCCCAAATGTGGTTCCCTCTTGTCCTCACTCTTCATTGCTTCAGCACAAATAGGCTTTCCCTAATACTTACATCAATCTCAACCTGTGTGAGCTTTAACCTTAGGAGTTGACATGTAAGAGATCATACAGACAATTAACTCTGACACATGGGGGCATGTAAGACCCTTCTCTTTTGGTTGAGAAACCATCGAGAACCATGGCTGGGAGAGAGTCTGTGTTCATAGTTTTGTGTTGTTGCCTTTCTCTCTGATCTTTCAAATCCTTTAGTATCTCTTAAAAGAAGAATAACTATTAGTCAAAACTGGTTTAAATAAAACTTTACTAGACATTTTGCTGCTTTTGTATCAAAGGAGAGTCTTAGAAATAGCAGTTAATTTAGCTAATATATAGCTACTTTGATGTCTTATTTTGTTGGTTGAATTGTATTTTTACATAATCATATTATTAAATATTTTGTCCTGGTCAAAGATCACTTTAGAATCATAGAAATATATAAATATATAAATAAATAAATATCTATTTGAAAGTAAAGATTTAAGGGTCATTGATTCTGTTCTCTTTTAAGGTTACTTAAATCCCAAACAGAAATCATGTTACTATTAGCAAAAATAATATGCCTAAATGGCTTTGTAACTTAGTTCCCTACATTTGGATAAGGAGTGGATAAACGATAGATAATGCTAACACCATTGAGGTTTTCCTTTGACTTCCCTTTATTGGAGAGATAATCAGACTGCTTCAGAAACACCTGTTCGTGAGCAATTGATGGCAGTGTGTTTTTTAAAAATGCTCATAGAAAGTGAACATCCAAAACAAGTCTTACTTTTTTAAACCTAATATATCTGCATCTTCTCATTACAGTACAATTTTCAGAAAGAAGGAACGTAACCTGTTTACATATCATATGCCAGCAACTCTGCTAAATCTATTCTTATTTAGTCCTTACAAAAATCCCATGTTACAGATAGTGTTATCACCAATTTACAGTTACGGAAACAGTTTTAGTAACAGTTCAGTAATTTTTCTCCATTAAATAGTGCAGCTGAGATCCAAAGAAGGGCATATACCTTCTATTGCTTCGGCCTTTTCTTCTAAAACATACCATTTGGGGTACTTTTTCTATATTCATTTTCTAGAATGAAAACATAATTGCATACAAACTTCCCATTTATTACATCAGTGCTATATATGGTAGGGATTATTTTTCTTCTAAAAGCTCACTGTGTTCAAAATAACTTACCTTCTTTCAGTGTATGGTACCAGTATTTTTACAGTCTCCCAGATTTAAACCTTTAACATCATAATTTACTCCTTTCATCTCCCTCACCTCTCTCTGCTTTATATCCATGAGTTGCTAGGACTTAACAGTTCTAACTATGTAATACCTCCTATATCCATTTGCTTTTTTTTCTATTTCTTTTACCCTAGTAAGGCCCACATCCTCCTCCTCTCTTGAATCATTGCAGCATTCTCCTAACTAGACTTGCCAATTCTAGTCCTTACCCTACTCTGGCCATCTTACAACTATGGCCGTATTAATCTTTGTAAAGCTTCATTCTAGTGTTTAACGTCCTTCAAAGGATCATATTAATATCCATTGCCACGCATTTACAGCGTTAGACAGTGTGGTCCTAAATTCCTCTTTGCCTTATCTCCTTCCCACCTCACCTTTTCACCTGCCTCTCATGTCAAGATATGTCAAACTCTTTCTGAAATGCCCTTCTCTCTTTTCTCTGATTAATCCATTCCTATCCATTCTTCAGTAGCTAATTAAAACATGACTTTCTTGGTCTAGATTCCCACTAGAAGTAATCTCACCCTCTCCTGACTTCCATATGACTCTTAATCTCCACCTCTCTGAGGTCCTTATAGCTTCCATCCTAATGTCTGGTGGCTTTTACTTTTTAGTGTAGTGTTTTCTGTATCTCCCTACCAGATTACTCCATGGAGAGCAATAATCGACTCCTGTTCACTTGCACAGGGCCTATCCTACTAGTACTTTGCATATAGGAGGCTTTCATTAAATATTTGCTGATTAGTTAAATAAATATATCTTCAAAACAGGTAAATGATACTGTATTTTGTCGTGTATAGGATGAAGGTGACGAAGCAGCAAGTGTTGAAGAGCTAGAAAAACAGATTGAAAAACTGAGCAAAGTAAGCACTTCCAGATTACAGTTTGTATGTTTTTTGCAAGTGTTCTAAAATCTGCCTTATATGAGATTAGTTTTTCTGGCTGTTAAATAACAACAAGCTTATTTGTAAGTAATTGAAATGAGGAGCTCTAGAAACATTTCTCACAGTTAAACCTTAAAAGTTTAATGCAAGGTTAAGAGCCTTCTTAAGACACGGCACTAATCAGGGCTTATGTTCTTCAGCTCTTCATTTAAATATAAACTATCTATAAATGCATGGTTTTATTTCTTGAAATTAATTACTTTTAAAATTCAGTCAGATTTCATGGTAACAGCTTCAGGTTTTTTGTTTCAACTTATATTAATATATTTGTGGATTTTATTGCTTTGGATTCATAAACTGTACATACTTACATACTTCTCATTAAAAACTAATTTCAGTAGCATTAATGAAGTTTTTAGATGAACTTCTTGTTAAAAATGGGTTTTTATCACAAATTTATCCCAAAATTTAGTCATATGTTGCCTAGGTTTATAGCATGAGTATAAAAATAAGCAACTATAGGTATTGTCAGTTATGTACATGAGTATTATTTGTTATATACTGTAATCAATAGAATTGAGCCAATTTGCTTTGGCTCAATATAGTACTTGATCACATTGTTTATTATCAAGTAGAAGACATGCTGTAGTATAAGATAGATACCTGATAAAAATAAAACTTATCTTTTTAATCTGTGACATGAAAAATATTCCAATTATCCTCAAAATAACTTCTATCTCACATTACTGAAATTGAAGGCAGACACGTAATATTTAGCTCTTCTGCTCTCTTTTCCCAGTAGTGAAATTTTTCTGCTCTAAAGGCATAGTAAGTATAAAGTCACGTACTAATTTTTAAAACACTTACCATCCGTAGCTTAATTATATGCATCATTTTTTAACAGCAACAGAGTCAGTACAGACGGAAGCTCTTTGACGCTTCTCACTCTTTACGTTCGATGATGTTTGGCCAGGATCGTTACAGACGCCGGTACTGGATTCTTCCCCAGTGTGGGGGGATTTTTGTAGAAGGCATGGAGAGTGGTGAAGGTAGGAACTGTTCATCTATTCCAAGATAATATATGAAACCATATTTTCTGAAACCCTGTTACTCCTTCAATATATTTTGGGCTTCCAGAATCACATTTGCTTTCTGGATAAACATTGTAAAACTTTTATTCTTATTCCTTTTTAACTCATAAAGTTCCTTTCACTGACAGCTATTTCTTCCCTGTCCATGACTTTTCTTCTGCTGCTCCTTTCTAATGTAAACGTAAGCTATGTGTGTGTGTGTGTGTGTGTGTGTGTGTGTGTGTGTGTTTAGCGGAGAAAGTTCTTAATCTGTATTACTCTTTATGGCTGCTGCTCCATTTCTCTTCCTTCCCATTGTCGAATTTTCAGACACGTGGTTTATTCTTTAATCTTTGCAACAAGGATTCATCCTGACAGTATGTCTGGAGGTAACTTGTTCAGATCTTGTATTTTTATCATAATGCTCATTTATCTTAAAATACAGTTTGTTCATATTTAAAATTTGTGATCGCTTCCTTTTCCATAAAACTTCTTCCTTTCTTGAATTTTATGTTACCACAATACTCCTTGATAAATCTAACTTTAGACTATTCTTTTGCTGGCTCCATTTCTGTTTCCTGTTGCATTAACTAACAGCACAATATGCATTTGTGCAGTCAATAAACGCTGTTAAATGGAAGTTTTCAAAATTCTATGACTGACTGGGTATTTCCAAATGTTTAAATTCTGATGGGGCCGAAAGTGTCATATCCATGCTTACAGGTTTTGTGATGTAGCTATTGCTCTATGGTGATACAATGAGGCAAAAAACCACTTTTTTTCCCCTAAATACCCACTATGTGCCAGACATTTCTAGGTGCTGCAGGAGGTTCAAAGATACATAAAACAATCATGCTATGTAGAAATTTAACAGTTCAATGGGGAGGGAAGTTTGATTAATTGCATAGCTGTCTGGTCAGAAATTATAGATAAAGCAGTTGTTTTTAAGCTTTTTGTTTTTAGCAATGGAACTACCTTTTTTTTTTTTTAATAAAAATCTTATGTGGCGGGGGTAGGATGGGGCAGAGAACAATTAATGAAATAATAAATGTAAAGTACTCAGAATAGTGTCTGGCATGGAAGGACTGGCATGCAGTACAGTGTTGTTAACTGCTTTGCACAATAATATATTTTCTGTGGTTTCAAATTATGTGAAGCAAGTGTGTAAAATCATGTATTAGAATGTGTGAAATTCATGCTCTGCCTTATCAGGGCAGGAGTAGCTGATGGAATCAGGAAGGGTACATGACACTTCAGTTGTGTCTATTTCTTTTGAAAATTTTATGTAAATGGGTTAGCATTTTGATGTAACAGGATAGTGTATTGTGTTCTTCTTTTAACTGTTTCTTAATATGTTTAAAAATATTTTAATCATGGAAAAATCAAATAATAAATAATAAAGCCAATTAATTAATTGAAAAATAAAAAATAAGAACTAAATAAGTGGAACTGTATTATACTAGAAAGCTGCTGCACAGCACAGGAACCCATCAACAAAATGAAAAGGCACTTTTAAATGGGAGAAAATATTTGCAAATTATACATCTGATAAGGGGCTAATACTCAAAATATATAAAGAATTTGTACAACTAAGTGGCAAAAAAATTAACTAAAAAAAGGACAGAAAACCTGAGTAGACATTTTTCTAAAGAAGACATACAGATGGCCAACAGGTGAATGAAAAGTTGCTCAAGATCACTAATCATCAAGGAAATGTAAATCAAAAGCACAGTGATGTGTTACTTCACACTTGCAGTCAAAAACGAGGTAGAAAACCCTTTGTTTCTGTAAGCAATAACATGTATGTCAGAGGACTCTGGACCTGGGGACAGCACTAGGGAATATGAGTACAAGGGCCACGGTCCACATACCGAAGCCCTTGGGAATAGTGCCAGCATCTGCTAAAGGCCCTGCTATCCCTCTGTAAACCAGCTCAGTGACTAAGCTGGCTCTGCCAATGGGCCTTAAGAAGGAGGGAAGGAAGAGAGACCCCATAGCCATTCAGCTAAAACTGAGGGTTTATTTCCCTTCTATCCAACCTCTGACCCTTGTGGCTGAGTTAGATGTATGCCTTCCCATCTGGAACAGTTATCCATTGGATTTTAAAGGGTGCCTTCTGAAGGAGATAATCAAATAGCTAGAAAAATTCTTAAACAATATACTGCAACCTTAGGAGATGTAGAGCCCCCTAAGCTCTATACCCAAAAAAGAATAGTTAGGCATTTATACTATTATTTAGGTCATGGAAATCAATGAATGCTCATTCATTCAGTGGTAAGAGCCCAAGCCTCTTCAATGGGAATGCCCCTAGAGTAGCTGACTGTGAGTCTTACCTCTGCTTCATAGGTACCTATTTAAGGAAAGAGCCCTTGTGCAAAGTAATATAAGCCGGTATCCCTGATATCCGCGGGTAGGCTCTGATGCTGGCACTAGAGACCACAGCTGGGAAAGTCACCAGTGCCTTTTGGATTCTGAGTCCCTGTAAGCACTATGCTCTAACCAACTATGCTGTCTGGTTATTTGAGTCTCATAGTTATTCCGAAACTGTGTAGACAAGTGTTATGTCCAGGTCAGAAGCAGGAAGGGCCTGCCTTTTGCATTAGAAGACAAGTTCCATTGGATCACAAAGAGGGCAGCCAGTCTGATAAATGCTACATTTTGTATCCACTTGGCATTTATGATTCCCTGGGCTAGAACACTGCCAGTGCACTGTGGGTCAGACTCAACTGCAGGTGTGAAGTGGACAAAGGTGCTACTAGGTGCCCCTGATGTGGGGAATGGCGCCGAGCTGCCTGCCCCTGAGAAGACAGCGTGAGTTTTACACAGCGTAACGAATGAGGACAGGGTTATGGATGGCCAGGGCAAATGAGGACTCTGGAGTCATGAGGAGTAATGGCCATGATGCTGTCTGGGAGTGGAATGCCCAGAAGGTCCTCCACAGTTAAGTAGGTTGAGGGTGACAAATCCAGCATTGGGATAGCTTTGGAATGAACGTCACTGTGTGAGATAGCTGCAGAGGACTGTTCAGTACAGTTTGTTAGTATCTGTGAGACAGTCGAAGAGAGAATTATTCATTCTGCAGCCACCCTCTCACCTTCTGTGGTCAGGCATGTTTATGTCTAAGCAAAGTCCATCCCTGTGTTCATGGTCTGTCCTTTTTTTGGAACAGTAAGTTCCACATGAAATCAGCAGTTCTCCCACCAAAGAGGTCCTCCAGATAGAATACACTGTATGGGTAGAAGGGCTGCAGCAAAATCTCCTCCTTGTAGAGTGCGTGTACAAGGAAAATTTACAACTGTTTGGCATAGAGAGAGAATCAAAATTGCCCTTCCTGTGGGTGTCATCTGGAAAGCAGGAGAATATGGACATTTGTATCCATCCATTCATTTGTAAGACGAACAACAGGAACCTCCCAGCTACCTGTTGAAATCACGACATATACCAGAGAAGGAGAGAAATATTGTGATAAAAAAAACTCAGGGGCCTGCATACCAAATATTGTTCATTTCTCCTCTTCAACTCTGGAATGCCAAGGAACTTCACCACAGGGAAGGGACCTTTATGAGATATAAGCAGTGTTCAAAGTATAAACGGTGGGGGGCAGCCAGACCAGACGATCTTACAGAGGTCATTGTGGAAGAGGTTGGTGCAGCTCCCATTTAGAATTCATCCTGTCGTTAAGAAGAAGCATGGACCAGGCACTCACTACCATGTTGGCAAGCCCGTTGTTGAATGGCAGCAACTATGAATGGAATTCCAGTTGTTTGATTGTGTCCTTTCTGGAAACCCCAATACATAACAAAAGTGTCAGTGTAATAGTTTGTGTATTGTCTGCACATGCAAGAGGCACAGTGACTCCATTTCTGGGAAAGGTGTATACCATTCAGTGACTAAAGAACATCAGATACCCCCAGACTAACAAATGTCATCAGTGCCTCATTGCCAGAGACTTCGGTCATAGGCACTTGTACTGCTAGTGTTGAATGGGGTTTTAAATTGTGAAATGATGTTTCTCAGTACCCCTACCTGAGTTTATTCTTGTTTAAGAAATGCAGTCTCTTTCCTTGGCAGGCTTTGTGAGTATAGCTGGATTTTGGCAACTTAGCTGGCCAGCAATTACAGAAGCTACCAGTAAAGTCACCGTAAATAGGTGGACATACTTGTGCAGGACTTAAATACCCCAATATTTCCATGCCAGTTATGCATTCTGATGAAGGAACAACTGGAGTTCATGCAAAAGGTCCCAAAGCCTTTGCAGCAACCGAAATACCGGGGTTCCTGCCATAGATAACACAGAATCTCAACCACAAAAGAGGAACGTGTTTGCCAAGGTGCTTTTGTGTTCTGGAACGATAGATTCTTGGCCCCTCATTTCTAGCAAGCTCATAAATGTTTGAGGCTCTTCTCCTTCCTTGCATAATGAACTGAGGAGTGTGGTGAGGGATTCCTTGGAGAGGGACCACCGGGACTGAGCCCAGCCCTCATCCTCCTTAAGTTTGAAAGAGTCCAGATTAACACACACACACACACACACACACACACACACAAAACAGAGTCCAGATCAGGGAACAGAGAAGCCTGGCTTCAGCAGTTAAATGAAACCCATGCGATGGAGCTGATGACTGAGTATTCCCACCCATAATCTCATTTCAAAAGAGTCAAGATGATGGAGGGTATTTTCCTTGGTTCTATTGTCCTACTCCTTTTCTGAAATCTAGAGGCTGTGAGATTTTACCAGACAGTTTGTGGTGCAGGCTCAATGGCTCTAATCTCTGAAGGAAGTTCCTCCCCCCAGACCTTCTCCATCTAATCCTCTGGTGACTCTCCCTCTCCTAACAACTCTTGAAGCTTGTGAACCTCTCACTATTCTGTATCTGATCTCACAGGTCTCTTTTCCACAGTCTCAGTTGGTCTTTTAATTTTTTGAAGAGGACAACACTCCCACATTCTAGAATTACACAACCCATCAACTCTGTCTTACCAGTCCTTCTGTTTATGAGCAGTACCACACTTACTGGTGCGAGAGAGCCTCTGCTAGGGATCTAGCCTGTCTTCTCCTTCATTTCTTTCTTTTCTTTTTATTGTGTACAGAAATGTGTGCCACCTACTAGTCTCTCTCTTTCCATGGGGCTTGTGTGACCAAAAAGAACTATTTCATTTTTAACAGTGCCTCTCAGATGAGGAGTGAAGTCATAGCCACACTTAGGTGGACCTGTTCTGACTTCGTCATCCAACATTCTCTGCACCAAGAGCATGTTGTCAGGCCTCTCACTCCCCAGCCCGGGGTTTTATTATGATCATGCCAACCTAGCCGGTGTCTCAGCAGCTATGCCCTCTGTGGATATCGTTTAGTTCACATTCAAGAGTGTCAGGAAAATCCCCATAGAGATAGATTTCACCAATACTGCCAGTTTGGAAGCAGGATGGCAGTGCCTGTCCCAGCATTTTCCGTCATCCCGGAATGCTCATTGTGTAATGGGCCTGTGTTTCCCCCTACTCAGCTTTGTTTAATACCACTGTCATCCTTTCATTGTACCAACAAGTAAGCCAAGTCTCTGAAGACTCTTCTAAGTGCTTACGGTAGTGGACGTGTTGAGAACCTCACCCTGAGTCTGCATTGCTGCTGAATTTTCTCCTGCTGCTATTCCCAGTGAGGCTTCTATGGAGCCTGCCTCACAGTAACTGGCTTCACATGCACAGGGGCCAGCCGCCTCATGCTGTAACGGAGAGATGGTGGGAGTTTGCCCCACTTTCCCTTCTAAAGGGACTCACATCACCTTTTCTAGTTCCCCCTTCCCCTTTAGGACTCATGAAAATCTATAAGCTGGTAAGGAAGAGGGACAGACCTGGATTTCAGGCCTCCTTATCACCATGTTAGGGCTTCTGCCATCCTTGGGCACAGCTACTGAGACCGTCCTAATTCTACCACGTGAACTACCACTGACCCCGAGAAGAAATCCTTCCATCCTGGGAGCTTCCCTTCCCCAAATCCAAGACATCGGACTTTGTCGGACACCAGGTGTTGTATAAGATGCTTGGTCACAAAACCCACTAATAACACACATAGTTCTAATAGTATAAAGTTCATTAGTGAAGGCAACTTACAAGCAAAGAAGTAACAGTACACAAGATCTTCCAGCTGCCATGATGGTTCCACAGGTCTTGGATGTGTGACCAGATCACTCTAAGAGACAAAACACTATACCTTACTCTTCTGTGTATTTGTGTGATTTAGCCTGCTTTAGCCCACCCAAGGAGCACCAAAGGAAAAAAAAAATGTTCGCTTGAACTGAGAGTGATGAACCCCTAGGGCCCACTTACAACTGTTAGGTGAACTGAGAGGGTTCAGAGTGATTCCGATAAAACTCAAGACATAGACTCTTTTCAATAACAAACTTGTTACTTTTAGGATTTCTTTTAATTGGAAATGGTACTTACTTTGTCATTAGGCACTTGTAGTTAATACCAGGAAAATTAATCAAGTGAACAGCACTCTCTGTTTCACCTTTTATTTGTCTTCCACTTCTTTGGTCTGTTTTCATTATGTTTATTAATTCTCATTGGCATGTCAAAGTAGTAAGGGATGAAAAGAACGGGATTGTCTGACATAGGGACAGAAAACTAATATTAAAGAATCTTTTTATACTAAACATCCTATATATTTTTAAGATAATTATGGATTTTAATTAGAGATTTAGTTATTTATAATTAGGCAGTTTGAATATAAAAGTTAAAGACAGTTATGAATAGGCTATTAAAATACATTTGTGAGACACAAATGGGGAGTCATCTGCCAGTCTCAAACCAGGAAAAACAGGTTGATTAGTTGGTTGATCTGTTTATTTTTGAATATATGACAAGGTTTTAGAGATACTCATTCTTAGAATAAAACAAGCACAAATATTATTAGTACTTTGTGACTGCCCATTAACTTCTATAAAGTTAAGGAAATTTATGAACACAGGTATATGAAGAAGATATTTGTAACTCTTTACATGTGCCTCATTGGAGGTGATGAAGTAGAATGGTCTTGGGGCAAATGTGCAGAAGTGCATAAATATCATATGAGGTACGGGATTTTTTCTGGCCACTGCTAAGATTTTCTCTATCACTGGTTTTAATCAATTTGATCATGATGTAGTTATCTTCATGTTTCTTTTGCTTGGATTTAGTTGAGTTTCTTGGATCTGTGGTTTAAAATTGTCATCAAATTTGAAGGTTTTTCAGCCATTATTTTTTTCAAGCTTAATGTCTTTGCTCATTCTACAATTTTGTCAACTTTCATTAATTGATTTTTGTAATTATGTGTCATGTTTTCCTGCGTCTTTGCATGCCTTCTAATTTTGATTGGATGCCAGACATTGTGAATTTTACCTTGTTGGCTAGCAGATATTTTTGAAGTCCTATAAATACTTTTGAGTTTTGTTTAAGTGAAACACAGTTAAGTTACTTGGGAAAAGTTTGATCCTTTCACGTCTTGCTTTTTAAGTGTATTAGGCAGGACTAGAATGCTGCTCACTCAGTCTAGGACTAATTTTCCTTTCATTGCTGAAACAGATCCTTCTGAGGTCTCTTTCTAATGCCTGTAAATCTTAAAGTTTCCCAATCTGGTTAGAAGGAACAAGTACTATTCCCAGCCTATGTGAGCACCTGCCACTAATCCTTTCAGGTGGCTTTTCCCTGGTGCTACATAGATTCCTCACACATATGTACCCATCATTATTCAACTGAATACTCGAAAGGTCCCTTGGGTATCTCTTGAGTTCTCTCTCTCTCTCTCTCTCTCTCTCTCTCCATGCAGCTCTCTCCTCTCTAATATTCTAATGAGCACTCAAGCCACTTTGGTCTCCCATGGACTCTCAGTGGCATCTCCTCATCTATGGGAGTCTGCCAGGCTCCCCCTGGATTCCTCCTTCCTGGAAACTGCCCTAAGGCAATAAGCTGGGGCAATCATAAGACTTAACTGCATTTGTTTTATCTCTTTATTACCTTATATCCAGTTTCTCGCAAACGTGTTTCATATACAGGTGCCAAAAAACTTTATACAAGTTTTAAGAAAGAAAAAAAAACTATTAAAATTGTAATGCTCCATATATACCCTAACAAAAAATGAATACAAATCATGTTTGATTTCTGCAATTACAAGAGCTGATCAAAGTGGTTACCATCAGTATTTATGAAATACATAGATAACATCTCTTAAAAATGTGTACACGTTTTTTTGGGACCTCTGGTATTTTGTCTGGTTTTTTTATTGTTTTATACAAGAGGGTCAGATCAGTCTAGTACCTGTAACTCCATATTGGCCAGAAGCATAAGTCTGAGGCATAGGATTTTAGTTTGGGGTAGAAACTAATTT
The DNA here is from genome assembly GCA_004026885.1 of Lyroderma lyra. Classification (NCBI taxonomy): domain Eukaryota; kingdom Metazoa; phylum Chordata; class Mammalia; order Chiroptera; family Megadermatidae; genus Lyroderma; species Lyroderma lyra. The sequence goes on along the minus strand of PVJL010000008.1, from coordinate 949,126 downwards.
CAAGAGAAGCAACTAAGATCTATTTCAAACATTAATAGAAAATTCGTTAAATAAATTACATGTAAGAGAATACCATACTGCTGATCGAGAAAAGGGAAGTACAGTTATATGTTTTACCCTGGAAAGCCATTTAAGGTATATAGTGAACATATTAAATTCACCCTTTTATTTCATCATTCAAGAAATATTTATTGAGAGGAAGCTAAATATAAGGTGATGGAAAGAGAAGTCACATTAGGTGGTGAACTTATTACACAACAAGCTGACAATGCACTGTAGAATTGTATCCTGAAACCCATGTAATCCTTGCTAACAGATGTCACCCCAATAAGTCCAACAATAAAAATGAATTAAAAAAAAAAAGAATAGGAGAATTCAAGGCTACTGGCAATGCTCTGCATTTTACTCTGGGTATAAGGTACATGGGCCATTGTGTTTATCATTAGTCCTTAAAAAAGAAAAAAAAAAAAAGAAATATTTATTGAGCCTCATTTTATAGCAGCCACCATGTTAGGCATTTGGGATCCAATAATAAGCAAAATAGACATTGCTCTGCCTTTATGTAATGCTTATTGATTTGAAGTCTAGTGTGGATATGGCATAGAATAGAAAGTAAACAAATAAACAGTTTACATGTTAATGGTAAATTCTGCAAAGGAAATACATAGAATAATATTCTTAAGGTGAATGGGATGGGGAACCTACTTTAGATAAGGTGATAGAGAGAAAACCTCTGTAAGGAAATGACAGTCTGAATCGCAAAGGACAAGGAGCCAGTCCACAAAACATTATCCCAGGCAGAGGGAACAGCAAGTACAGTCCCCAAGAAAGTAAAGAACAGCATGTTGGCTAAGCTGCAAAAAAGGGAGAAAGGAAGAGCAAGCTAAGCAAGGACAAGGGTGGGTTTTTCAGGAACCACATTCTACAGCAGTGGTTCTCAACCTTCCTAATGCCGCGACCCTTTAATACAGTTCCTCCTGTTGTTGGTGACCCCCATAAAATTATTTTCGTTGCTACTTCATAACTGTAATGTTGCTACTGTTATGAATCATCATGTAAATATCTAATATGTGTTTTCCAATGGTCTTAGGCGACCCCTGTGGAAGGGTCGTTCGACCCCCAAAGGGGTCACAACCCACAGGTTGAGAACCGCTGTTCTACAGGATTGTAGGCCTCACTGAGGAGTTTGGATTTTATTCTGAGTTGCAGAAAATGAATAGTATCATAGTATCCCATTTATGAATAGTGCAAAATGATAGTCATATATGTGCATATAAGGTTTCTCCAAGGGTATGTAGACACGATGGATGAACCATGGCTACCTCTAAAGGGTAGAAAAGGGACTGAGAGAGTAGTTTACTACTCTCCAAACGGGTTTAGTTTATACCCCTCATAGCCAAGTATTTTACCTTGAATGTATGTCACTTTTTAAATTGAATAAAGTAGTAGATTTGTATTTTTAAAAGAGTTCATATATTTTTAAGACATTGGTAAAAAATATGAACCAGAGTTTACAAAGGAGAAATACCAATAAACCTATGAGAAGATGTTCAGCCTTACTAGTGATCAGAAAAATAATACTATTTAGATTTTTCACCTCCCAGGTATTGGCAAAGACAAAAACATTTCCGTATTAATCAGTTTTACTGAGGGTATAGGCAAACAGATGTTCTTGTGTGTGTACTTCTGGTATGAACATGTATTGATCTAGACTTTCCAAAGGGCAGTTCGACAGTATGTTTGAAAAACTCTGAAAAGTATTAATACATGTCTTAGGCCTCAATAAGTTTTTTCCTAGAAATTTATCTTAAGGATGTAAATCAGGAAAATACTAAAAGTCCAAAGATAGAGATAGAAGTTCATTCATCATTTACAGCATTCAATGAATGACTGAGACCTACTAATAGGCATCAATAGAAGATTGATTATTTAATTTATGATATATTCTATTAATTACTCTATAATAATTAACATTTATGGTGTAGTTTATATTTATTGACATATAAAAGGCATTACAGAGTACTATTCAGTAACACATGTAGGTTACAATGTTACGTATAAAATACGATTGCCTTTTTAAAATTTAAAGGTTTAAGTGTGTATTGCATGTGCATAGAGAAATCCTGGAAGGATTTCTACAGAAATGTTCATGGTAATTTTTGTTGTGTATTTAAGCTTTTAATATTTTTTATATTTTAGTTTTTTGTAATGATTAATTACAAAATTATATTAATTTTCCAATGACCAAAAAAATCTAGTCTATAAAAAGTGAAGAAATGGAGAGTATTAAGTATCTAGAAAAGTTTGTTAAAATATTAATGCACATACTTTGATAAATAGTACTAAAATATAATTTTACTATTGGTTTGATCTGGAATAACTGATCTTCATAATACTTTCCACATTTTGTAGGACTAGAAGAAATTGCAAAAGAAAGAGAAAAGCTAAAAAGGGCAGAAAGTATCCAGATCAAAGAAGAATTATTTGAGACTTCTGAGGACACTCTAAATTGTTCACATCCAGAGCATTGTGAGCAAAAGCAAGGTCCTAAAGAAAAAGATAATCCAAATCTATTTCTTCAGAAACCTGGCTCTTTTTCAAAATTAAGCAAGCTTTTAGAAGTAGCGAAGATGCCTCCTGAGTCAGACGTAATGACCCCCAAATCAAATAGTGGCACCAACGGGTGCACGCTGTCTTACCAGAACAGTGGAAAGCATTCACTAAGCAGCATTCAGTCAGTGGCAACACAAAGCAACATGGAAAAGATGGAGAAGACAGACTCGAATAATCTGTTCGGTACTGGTTCAGGCGGTCCAGGGAAGTTCTACAGTCCTGTCCCCAATGACCAGTTGTTAAAAACTCTGACTGAAAAGAATAGGCAATGGTTCAGCCTTTTGCCAAGAATACCTTGTGATGACACGTCACTTACTCATGCTGATATGTCAACTGCCTCTTCAGTGACTCCTCAGTCTCAGCCACCGTCTAAATCACCTTCGCCCGCCCCAGCTCCTCCTCTTGGCTCATCTGCTCCGAATCCCGTTGGCCTAAATCCATTTGCTCTATCACCTCTTCAGGTTCGTACCTTATTTTAATTTTGTTTTATTTGATGTTTGACCCTATGAAGGTTTTCATTCAAAGGGAATCACTTGAATCTTTATAGTGTTATCCCTGCTACAGTTTGGAGAGTCTGAATTGCTATCATCAAGCCTCATCAGAACTCCTGATTTCTAGTTTAAGTCTAGGTAGAGGCCTCCTTAATTACTTTTTAACTTACTGCTATTATAGTGTATCTCAAAGAAAATTACCTGGGGAAGCAAAAAGAACGTGGAATTTGACATTATTGCTGTTATATTTAGTTTTCCTGGAATTGCAATAAATGAAAAAATATTTTTTTCAGAATTTAAAAAATCAGGTTCTAAACATTTTTTTAAACTTCTTAGATTGTTCTACTTTTAAGTTGTTTTGTTTTTTTGCAGGTGAAAAGTGGAGTATCTATGATGGGACTCCAGTTCTGTGGGTGGCCCACTGGCATGCTTACTTCCAATATTCCATTTACATCACCTTTACCTAGTCTGGGATCAGGGTTGGGATCATCAGAAGGAAATGGTAGTTCATTTTTGACTCCCAATGTTGCTTCAAGTAAAAGTGACTCTCCAGTACCACAGAATGAAAAAGTCTCTTCAACTCAACCTGCAGCTGTTGAAGTAGCAAAACCAGTAGATTTTCCTAGTCCAAAACCTATTCCAGAAGGTAGGTACATTCAGATGGTAGTTACATTGACTTCATTTCATTGTTGTAAGTTCCAATATTGTATCTTAATTTTTGATGGTTTCATATATAGTTATAAATCTTTTGATTGGCACTGTGCCATTACTTCATATTTCAAAATATTTGTAAAAGATACTTATCTTGACTTAGAAATGCAGTTTGGTTGGTGGAGAATTATTGACCCTGAGGACCTAAAAGCTTTGCTCAAAGTGCTACATCTCAGAGGAATAAGGGAAAAGGCATTACAAAAACAAATTCAGAAACACTTGGATTATATTACTCAAGCCTGCATCAAGAATAAGGATGGTATGTACCAAAAAGAGATTCTACTGTCTTGCTTAGTTAGGAGAATTAATTCTTTTATCTTAAAACGTATGTTAGTATATCTTAATTCTTAGTTTATTACTAGTAGGCACTGTTTTCTACTTTTCTCAATATACTGTAACTATTTATATTTCTTAAATTGCTATTACTTTCCTACAAATTTTGCAACTTGCAGACATATTGTATTGTTTCTCAAAAAAGAATATTCCTACTTTTAAGAGTAAGCTGCCTTGCATATATGCACAAGTGCATTTTTTATGTATTAAGTTGCATGTACATATTACCTCTGGAATTTTATGCACATTCTGGAAGAAATCATTGAGGGATAAAGTGGATTTTAAAAGTAATTTCTTTTCAAATGTAGTTGCTATTATTGAATTAAATGAAAATGAAGAAAACCAGGTAACTCGAGATATTGTGGAGAACTGGTCAGTAGAAGAACAAGCAATGGAAACGGATTTGAGTATTCTTCAACAGGTAGAAGATCTAGAAAGGAGAGTTGCATCAGCAAGTTTGCAAGTGAAGGTAAAATTAACTTGGAATAAAATTTGTCCTTAGGATATTGGAAGGTAACTTATATTTATCTCTATGCCTGATATGTACGGTTACTGTGCTAAATGTTTTCACTTTACCTCATTTAATTCTCAAAATGATCCTGCATTAATTTCCCCCATCTTACAGGTAAGGAACGAGTCTCAGAGTAAGTAACCTACCAATGGTCATATAGCAAGTAGCTAAATGTGAATTCAAACCAAGTGTGTCTGACTCCAGAGTCCATCTGCTTTTTACTAAATCTTGCTGCCTCTCTAACAGTATTCAAAACATTTCCAGTATGCAATTCTTTACCATAAACAGAGTCATAGTTTCCCATGACAAATGTAATGCTCTATCAAAATCCTACTGTAGTGTTTTATGTAGGACCAGGAAGCCTCTTATGTACAAGCCATGTTTTATGTCAGATTTTCAGTCTCTATACTAGTAATTTAAAACTGGAGATTATAGATAGCAAAATACAGGAGTATATTATATCATGTTACACACACATACCCTACATATGAGTATATATTGTAAATTTTTAATTAGTTAGTTAATTTATTTATTTACTGAGCATTACCATGTCACAAGCAATAATCAGAACTGGCTTCCAGTGGACAAGCAAAAGGTAACTTCACCCATTTGCAAGCATTTTTAGTTTCATAAAGAGGAGTGTAAAGGTCTGTCTTTTTAAAATATATATTAAATTTATTGGGGTGACATTGGCCAGCAAAATTACATAGGTTCCAGGTGTACAGTGCTTTGTCATCTACCTTTTGCATTGTGTTCTCATTGTGACCACCTAGAGTCACTTTTTTTTCATCATTGCGAAGGTCTTTCTTAACTGGTAATGTGGTGATGTCTCTGAGAATTAATGCAGGGATGATAAATAAGGATAAAACAGATACCTGAAAGGTTTAGAAAATGTAGTCACCATGTAATTTGATATGATATTTTATATTTTATTCAGAATGAGAAAAATTACTGTCCTACCCAATGATTAAAACCTTGCTTCATAATTACTTTAATGCTGGCTTTTGGAAACTTTTGAGGATCTCCAAAAAAGGTTTTCCAGAGCAATAAAAATATCCCTTTCTTGCCAGAAATATAACTTTGGAAAGAAAAAAAGGTATCATTTGCTGAAACTATTTTGCTAGTAAACCATGTGAATCTTCCTGCTAATACTATAATACAGTATTAAAAACTGCCTCATTTATATGGCATTTTCAGCAAATGAACTCTTCCACACGAGTTCATTTTCTGGAGAAATGAGAATTATTCCATTTAGTGCCATAATTTTTAACATTTGCTTGTGTTATATGTTACACTGCCTTCTTAAATTGAGAATAATGATTTTGATTTAAATTATCATGGTGACACGGTGACACAGGATCATCAGCATGAAGACCAATTTTTAGAGAACAGTTCCCTCAGCAAAGAGGTCTTGCCCCTATTTTAAATGATCCTAGCGTGCTTCGCTTTTGAAGCTATAATACTGCATCTTCTTTTTTTTTTTTTTTTTTCAATTTTTTTAATGTTAGTCTTAGTGGGGTGACATTGGTTAACAAGAATTACATAGGTTCCAGGTGTTCCATTCTATAATACATCGTCTCTATGTCACATTATGTGTTCACCACCCAGTGTCAGTTCTCTGTCCATCACCGTATGTTTGGCTCCTTCTGCCTCTTTATCTGCTTTCTGTAGTCTGTCTTTGTCCTCTCTCATGGTCAGTTGTTCCTACTTGCTGATTTTAATTTTAGTAGTTCTACTAGCCCTATTTTCTACCAACTTCCCCTGTCTTATTTTCAAATTTTAATTGGCTGTTGGTTAAGAATGCATATCATTAGGGTTCTTTAAATTATGTATAAAATCAGAGTGTGAGCCCAAAAGATTTTCATGGAGATATACTCAGATTTTGGTGTGCTGACCTCATCATGTTACTGGCTGCTGGATGATCCGGGGCTGTGTTCTCAGTAGTTAAAAAAAGTGGAGTTCGTTTTTTAAGTGGGGTGTTTTAACATCCTATTAATAAGGCATTGCTGAATTATTCTGTATTCTAAGAAATGAATTATAATTATAATTATATTAGTCTTGAAGAATCTAACACAAGTGATTACAATAACCACAAAACATTGTTTTAACATCTATAAAGATTTAATAATATGCCTGATACTATTAAAATTTTTTTTTCTTAAAAAGAAGTTAGGGTTATATGTTTATCTTGGGGAACTAAGCATTGTGAAGACACATTTACTAGGTGGTGCCTTCATTTTTATTTTTAACAGAAAATAGAAATTATTTTGCTAATGATTGGGGAACTTTTTATATATTGTAGGAAAATCTTCAAGTCTCTAGTAATAGTTCTGTTACTAAGAGTATACAAAAAGCCTAAATACTCTTCCTGCTCCTCTAAAAGACAGATCCTGCATCTCTTTTTAAGTTTTCTCTTTTACAAACTAATTAATTCTTGCAACCGGAAGTCCTGTGAAATGGTTTCCAGGTCTATGATTCTCTTCTGAATAAATACCAGTGTCAATGTTCTTTTTAAAGTGTTACACCCATGGTTGTGCATAGAGGCGTCTGAATGCGTTCATGGGACTTTTACACTTCTGTTCAGTGCTATTTGAATTCTCCAGCTTTTTAGCATCCACATCATAGTATTGCTTTACTGAGTATGCACTATAAAAAAATAAAATCCCTAAGCCTCTTCGAGACTGCTTTTAAGTGCGTTGTATCACATGTGGCATTTCTGTAATTAGTTGCTTAAACTCAAAGCTAAAACTTAATTTCTTGTTCTGTTTTTATTAATTTCATTTGGGTACATTTTTCTGCACATGGAACTATTTTTATCTTAGTCCTGTCATACAGCATATTAAACTTCCCTCCTAGTTTTAAGTCACCTATAGATTTAATCGCAACCAACCAAGTTATTCGTAAGTATATTTACAGAACAGACCAAATATAGAGGCTTTGGTCATTGGCACTGATTACCTTTTCTGAGGTGACAAGCTCTGTCAGTCACCATTCTTTCGATACAGTTTTCAACCACCTAGACTTCTCTTTCATCTAGTCTTCATTTTTTTCAGTCTCACCAGCTGCCTTATAGAAATCAATATTTGCTATTTTATAGGACTCGCTTGATTTAGCAGTGTATTTCTTTTTAAATATGGGAATGATTTGAAATATCTGACATAACTTGAACCTAATGCGTGTATATGTACCATTCATAATTTCATCTTTACTTTGTCTACTGAGTTAATGTTCTACTGAGTTAAAGAGGAAGAATTGACCCCAATATGTAAGATAAAATAATTATCTCTTAAAATTTTTACTAAAAAGGATAATGTTCATTTTGCTTTTTAATATGTATTTACCAAGTACCCTTGCCATATCATCAATGGACACCACAAAATTGGGTAAAATGTGATCCCTACCCTCAGAAAGCTTGCTATATCATAGATAAGACGTGTACATCTCTGCAGAATCTAGTAACTGTTTGCAGAGAATCATGCATGAATTTAGAAAAAGAATACCTGATTTCTGGTGGAGATATGGGAGCAATCAGGGAAGGTCTCATCAAGTCAAGATGGAACTTGAGAAGATGAGTAAGCTTTTGAAAGTCAGAGAGAACAGGGAATGCCGCTCTAGAAAGAGTTAATGGTATGAGTGGAGCACCAGGACCAGGAAGCTCAGGACATGTCTGTGGTGTGACAAGACATAACATTTGACTGCAGTGTGAGGTGCATTAATGGGAACATGAGAGAACAAGGTAGAGCGAAGTACTTGAATATTATGCTAAAAATTTGGGTTTTTGTTAAAACTGTAGGGAATCTTTGAAGGATTTTGAGCTAGATGACCAATATAAGCAAGCTCAGTTACAAGATCATTTATTTAGATCAACATGTATATTGAGTCCTTTCTATTTGCTTTCACTGAGTTGGAGATAAAATGAGTAAAAGCTGACATGGTCCCTGACTTCATGGAATTTAGATGTAGAAAGATGTTAAATAATCCCAGTAGTATAAAATTGTGACTAAATAAGACTATGGAGTATTTATTATATAGTCGTATGAGTGCCTGTAATATTTACACCCTGAAGAAGGTCAGGAAAGGGTTTCTGAGGATGTAAATTTTAACATGATAGTTGCAGGATGCGTGGAGTTAACTAGGTGAAAAGTAACAGGGAAAGGTTGTACAGACAAACATAATAGCTTGTGCAAAGCTCCTGCGGTCAGAAGAAAAATGGTGAGTACAAGGACCTGTATAAAAGAGTGGTGGAATGAGTGAAAATGAAAAGGAAGAACAAAGTTTAGAGACCACAAAGTGGTTTTCATTTAAGTAATCCTGTGAAATTGTAAGCATCTAGTCTTCAGAATACTTTGCTGATATTGATAATATCAAAAGTTATGAAATTTTCTTCTAATTGCTCATTTTAATTTTCTGTTCTTATTTTTACCTACCACCATTAGGAAACACAAGGTAAAAACTTTTAGTAAAGATCCTTGAGATCTGCTGGTGTCTGCTGCTGTATTTTAAGTAAAGGTAATTCACCCATCAGGCATTTTAAGAGGAAACCATAATAACATTATTCTCTTGATATATAGGGTTGGATGTGTCCAGAGCCTGCATCAGAAAGGGAGGACTTGGTATATTTTGAACATAAGTCATTCTCTAAATTGTGCAAGGAGCATGATGGAGAACTTACTGGCGAAGAAGAAAGCAGTGCATATGCACTAGACCGGAAGAGTGACAACCCCCTAGATATAGCTGTAACCAGGCTGGCTGATTTGGAGCGGAACATTGAAAGAAGGTATCTGAAGAGCCCCTTAAGTACCACCATTCAGATCAAACTGGATAATGTGGGCACAGTTACTGTCCCTGCTCCTGCACCATCCGTTAGTGGTGATGGTGACGGGTAGGTTATTGAGATTAACTTGAAAAATTATTGTGCTTCTTTGCTAATTGGAGCCTATTTTCTATTGCCTGTTATCTATGTATCTTCTTGTATGTCTGTGATCCATATGGATCATGCTATTTGCATGGTGCTTTGTAAAAACTTTTTTTTTTTTTGTTATGTGCATTGATAATCCTGCAAAGTGATCTTACATTTACCTGGTTGTGACTAAGCTTTGAGGCACGTAGCCACAGTCTATGCACTACATCAAATTTAGTTGCTTAAACCTTATACTTATTGGCTGTTACATGTTTTTGTCATTGCTTGGCTTTCAGTGTGATGATTGTTTCACATTCCGTAACCATAAATGTGGACATGACCTACTTAATTTTTCTATATTTCAATGCAGAATTGAAGAGGATATTGCTCCAGGGCTCAGGGTATGGAGAAGGGCATTGTCAGAAGCTCGCAGTGCTGCACAGGTAGCGCTGTGCATTCAGCAGTTACAGAAATCAATAGCATGGGAAAAATCAATTATGAAAGTTGTAAGTGTTTTTATTTAAGAAATACTGTAACTAATTTCCTTTGTCCTGCTTTTTCCAACCTCCAGATCTTTCTTAATTGTACATAACTTTTCGTCAAAATAATATATGCTGTACTTGAGAGTTTGCTTATTCTTAAACACTGTATAGTTTTGTACTTTCTTCCTGGTTTTGAGATTTTTGAAGGAATCGACCAAGTGTGTTGTGTTTTATTTTTTTTTAATCTTGATGCTTCCTCTTTTGAATATTGTTTATAACTTTGACTGAAGTTGTCTTCTACATTTTGTCAACATAATAGTTGTTAATCTAAATATTTTGAAGGCCCTTTCACTCTTGTAAACATTCAGTTACTAACATGACCTACTACATACATTCACTGCATTCCTAAAATGTCTTGATGTTTTTATCAATTTTTATTTTTTTAATCCTAAGAAATACTTAGATAAGTAATACAGAATAAGCAGAGAACTCCTCCTTTATGTACTGATAATCATGTATTTGACATCTGATGTAGATGACTTGAAGAGTAGACTTTTTTTTTTCTTTGCTCTAATAATTAAAACTGGTTTTTCACCTTCTTTGTTCAAGCCCAATTCATTATTGTCATGCAGTGGCCTCTACTTTGTACCCAGCACCAAATGCTATGTGTTCAAAATAAAAGCTGTAGTTCTTACATTTATAATTCTTAAAAATATTTATTTTAAATCATGTATGTGCCCCTTTTGCCTCTTATATATGTGGGTTGTTCAGAAAGTATCTGGCTGTGAAATCTGAAAAATATAGGCATTTATGGCTGGATTTTTTTTCCAGACAACCCTTGTAACATGTATAGGCTTTTATTAATTAAACTTTGCTTTTGAATTATCGATTAGGTTTAATATTCAAATGTATATGTTTTCATAAATAACTAAGGGTAAGATTCCTTTACTTAAGATAGTCATTCCCCAAAGAAGTGCTCCTTAAATAATTTAGCATTCTTTTCTTTGTTTTTGCCTCTATACTTAGGACAATTCAAGAACTTGTTCATTCTATACAAATAAATTTGTTTTTTTCTGTGGTTTTTTTAAGTTCTTCCTAAAATATCCACAGAATAATGAATCTCCAGTTTTCACAGAATACTCAAATTTAAGTCTTCCCCTATCCAGATTAGAATTTGCCATAAGTTTTAAAGGCATTATTTAGTTCATCCAGTACCATTTTTACTGGGTAAAAATAATTTTTCTTCTAAAAATTAGTGTTAAAATCCATTTTAACATCACCTGATCAAAAATACTTAATGAAATCTAGACTATAATGACCGAACAAAATTGAATTCCTACGTCAGAATTAAATCTGTAGTTATTTTTTCACCTATACCAAAACAATCATTATGGTATGGCCACTTTTGTTCAAGAACCCTAAACTTTTACCAATCTATGCCTTTATAGCAGTATACTTACTTTCTCATGAAACTTTTTCAGGTTATTCAAATGCATTTATCTTTATTTAACTCCATCTCTCACAATCTTCATTTTTTAATGCTCAACAATACATTATTTGCTATGAAACTACCTTAAAAAGACTCATATTCAAAGATTAATGAGCACTCTATAACCTATAATCAGAAATGTAACAGATTCTATAATAATCCTTATAATAAGTCATAACAGAATATTAAAGCGCTCAGTACTTTTAGAACTACCCTCTTGGCCAGAGACCAAGCTTACCAGGAAAGACGAAACTTTTACAATTTGCCTCCAAATAATTCTCTGCCCACAGTGTGCTTTATATTATTGTTAATGTTAAACAATAGGCAACTTCTGCTATATTTGACTATATAGGGGCAAAGGAATTAAAACATATATTAATACAGTTGTAACATATTTTGAGCTATTACTGTGATTTTTCAAGTGTTATGAACTCAATTACATGTCACACTTCCTTAGTAAATATCAAAAATTATTTTACTTTTACATCGTAAATATGAGGTATAAAACAGACTAGTATTTTTAGTTATCTATTGTAGAAAACTGAGAATTCACTTAATGTTCATAAATCTGATTTTTAAATTTTATTATTATAGGGATTTAAATATAACCATTCAAATGTTATTTCTCAGTTAAGTTTTTATAAAAGTTTTAAAGATGTAACTCAAATTTGGAGAAATAACAGCATATTAAGGTATTTATGATGTGGTATTAGGCAAGGTCATAAAATAAATATTTACTCTTGGAACACCAAACTCTGCTGATTTTTCTCCTTATATAATATAAATGCCAATGTTAGTATTATATATTTTATATAATTGATAGATACTTGTTAAATAGTGTGTATCTGCCATTCTGATAAGATTCTTAAGCTATCATGGGGTGCATATTGTGTTATATAAGACTTTAGACTTTCCCAGATTGATCAATGTATTAAAAATAAAAAATGAAATTTGAATAGTTAAGCTATTTTGTTTTTAAGAGTATATGAATACAAACCACAAAATAGTACAAATGTCTCACAGTTTAAATATTTTCATTTTTAAATATATTACTTTCAGGCCATTTTCCACTATTACTGGGAATATAAACTAAATGTCAAAATATAATGTTAATACTTACCATTTTTTAAAGCCATCTTGAAAGTTTTTACTTCTCTAACTTCTTTTCCTTTGTGGAACTTGTTATACAGAATATGTATGCATGGAAAAAATGATCTCCTTACAGATTTTAAAGTTCTTAATGGTATTAGAAATTTTTTAACAGAAAAGAAATAATTTTATTTTTAGTTATTAAAAATAAATCTTGACCTCTTAAATTTTTTTATTTAATTTATTGTATCAGTTTTTTTTCTTAGAAGTCGTTTTGTAAGATCCATTTTCTACACTGGGACACATGTTTGATTTGGGTTAATTTTTTTCAAAGTTTCCTAGTTTGGACACATTTCTAAATCACACACAAAATAAATGAATTATTCACTTAAAACAGAGGGACGTATTTTTATTTTTCTGTATTCTATATAATTCTGATACTAATTCCTAATTTTGATCTTAAAAATTAACTCTTATTTTTTTCTCAGGATATCATGAGGATGCTAAGATAAGCAAAATATGAAATATATTAAAAACTTAAAACACCATGTATTAAAGCTATTCATTGCTTTATGTGCTCTAGTGTCATGTTAATTATCTCATATGTTAACGTGTACATGCTTCTGAAGTGTGTGCAGGCATTCAGCCTCTAGCTTTGTTCTTTGCAGTGTACCTGAAATGTGCATTTACCCCAATTGAACTGCTTACCCCATTGTGTGGTCCATATCTGTGTAACGAGAGATACATAGATGTGTATGGCTACTGTATATTTGTTAGCAAGTGGAATGTTCATTACTAATATAACCTAGGAATTATGGTGTGTTTAATATCCCAGTGAATATTATTCATAGCAGAGTGTTAATTGTAAATGATTTTTCGTGTATTTTAGTACTGCCAGATCTGTCGAAAGGGAGATAATGAAGAACTACTCCTCCTTTGTGACGGCTGTGACAAAGGCTGTCATACATACTGCCACAGACCCAAGATTACAACTATACCAGATGGGGACTGGTTTTGTCCAGCATGCATTGCTAAGGTAAAACTGACCTAAAATTAAGCTTTTTAAATTGAGGTAACATTGGATAATAATATTACATGTGTTTCAGGTGTACAACATTATAATTTAGTATCTATATGCACTGTAGAATGCTCTCCATCCAAAAAGCCTGGTTTTCATCTGTCACCCTGTATTTCACTACTTTTACCCCTGTCTTCCTTCTCCCACCCCGCTTCCCCTTTGGTGACTACCAGTATATTGTCTATGTCTAGGAGTTTATGTCAGCTGCAGAGTTATGAGAATTTTTTGTGATATAATTCATATACCATAAAATTTACCATTTTAAAGTGTACAATACAATGGTTTTAAAAAATATATTCAGAGTTGCACAAACATAACTTCTATTTAATCCCAGAATATTTTTATGACCCCAGAAAGGTATCCTTGTACCTGTTAGCAGTCATTCCTCATTCACCTTCTCAGCCTTTGGCAACCACTAATCTACTTTCTCTCATTGTGCATTTGCCTGTTCTGGTCATTACATTTAAATTAAGTCATACAATATATGGCCTTTGTGTCTGACTTCTTTCATTTAGCACCACATTTTCAAGGTTCATCTGTGTTCTAGTATGTATGAGTACTTCCTTTGTATAGTCAATGGTATTCCATTGTATGGATATTCCACGTTTTATTAAACCATTAATCAGTTGATAGACATTTGAGTCTTTTTCCATATTTGGCTATTATGAATAATACTACTATTAACATTCATCCACAAGTTTTTATATGAATGTATGTTTTGACTTCTCTTGGGTTATACCTAGAGGTAGAATTGCTAGGTCATATGCATTTTATGTCACTGTCTAGTCACATTTAAATTAGAAAGCTTTGACCTCTCATACCAATTGATTAAAGAGGAGCAGTATGACAAAATAGAAAGAAATGGGTTTTGGAATTATATAGTAAGAAGTATGAAAGGTTCAGCATGTATTGAGGGCCAGACTCTGCTAGGTATTCCCTACCTCAGTCACTCTTTGTTTAGTTCCTTGACCTAATCATTACCTGTAGCTACTGCCTCTTCATTAACTCAGTTCCACACATTCGTCTACTGTCTTTCTTTCTAGTTTTCTCTCGTTAACACTCCATCTCCAACAATTCTTTGATTTCACCAAAACCTTCAATTAGTATATCTTAAGACCTTTTCACTGTTCCTCTCCCTCTTTATGCCCTCTCTTTCCTCCTAACCTAGCTTATAATGTTTCAGCATCCCACTGTCATCATCATTGCATCCACCTTTTGCTCCTGTGCCTCTGTCACTTGGTCAAAGTATCGTTTTGGCTAATCCAACTCTCTGACTTCTCCAGCACCTCCTATACCTGAGCATGGCTAGAAAAAACACAAGGCCCTTTAAATTCAAGGCATTAGGAGGGCCTTGAATGTTTAATGGTGCCTGATGATTTACCTCCAGCTCTGCCCCTTTTCTCATTCTCATTTGATGACCTTACTCCCATTTTGCTATGAAATGAGATAAGCAACAGAACTGGTAAGGTCATTTAAGTGCTTAAATTACATGAAAAAAAAAAAACCTCACTGTGGCCCCATGCACTCTATAATATATATATATATATATTTAATGTTACAAAATAGTTTTCTATCTGATACTTCATGAGCTATTTTTCATGTTTTGGCCTAGCTTTTTAATTACCTCTTCAACTTTCTTCTTAATAAGTTCAATGTTTTTGTTTATATTCACCTTTGTTCTTAATTTTATTGTGCTCTAAAATATAGTCTGTTTGTATCTTTAAATTTATTCAAATTCATTCAATTAGTGACCTAAATTAAAGGAATACCACTAAGTTCTGTAGTGCCACAAAGATGGATTACTGTGAAATCAGCATCTTCAAGTTTTAAGAATTCTTGGAATTCCCTGGTGGGGTAGTGGCTAAGGCTTCCGCACTCTCAACACTGCAGCCTGGGTTCGATTCCCAGCCAGGGAACCACCCTCCACCCCAAAACAAGAATTCTTAAGATAGATTTTTCATGCTTTATTAGGTTTTAGCCTCATAAGTAGGGGACAACAAAATGCATCGATCTCTCTTGAAAATAATAAAATTATCAACTTTCTGGATCAGAGATATTTTTTGTTTGTCCTGTCAGAGTTTCATAATTAAAAATAATAGAAGGTCTGTAGACAGTTATTTTCTTATACCTCAGTCACTTTTTTTTTTAATTAAAGGCAAGTGGTCAGAATTTAAAATTCAAAAAACTTCATGTCAAAGGAAAAAAGACTAATGATTCAAAGAAAGGAAAGAAAGTAACCTTAACAGGAGATACTGAAGATGAAGACTCTGCATCTACAAGTAGTTCACTAAAAAGAGGAAACAAAGACCTGAAAAAAAGAAAAATGGAGGAAAATATTTCTGTTAACTTGTCAAAACAAGAAAGTTTTACTTCTGTTAAGAAACCTAAAAGAGATGACTCTAAGGACCTCGGTCTTTGCAGGTATTACTTTACTTTTCATGTATTGTATATTCATACTATCCCATTTTATTTATTTAGAAACCTTCTACCCTATTAAAGGTGACTTTTTGACTGTGTAGGAAAATGTGAAGTCTCTAGTATAAGTAAATGTATTCTTTTATCTTTTTGATAAATTAATTTGCTTTCTATCTACTTGAAAGGATCTGAAAGCTAAATTTTTAATAAAAATAGATCATTCTAAAGCATAGATTTTGATTTCAAACATTATTTTCTTTAGTATGATCCTTACTGAAATGGAAACTCATGAGGATGCATGGCCTTTTCTACTTCCTGTAAACTTGAAACTTGTTCCTGGTTATAAGAAAGTTATTAAGAAGCCTATGGATTTTTCCACCATTAGAGAGAAATTAAGTAGTGGACAGTAAGTAAATCATTTTAGTTCAATAATTGAATGCTTGATATGTATGCATAGTTTTGTAGTGAGTCAAAACTATATGAATACACAGAGGCTTTGCCTTTGGAGAGGGTTTGTGCATGCGTGTGTGTGTGTGTGTGTGTGTGTGTGTGTGTGTGTGTTTGGTTAAGGTACTATAGTATGGAAGACAAGTCAATCAAAATTATTCAAACAATTAAAAATGAGTGTGATGAAGCTGCTTTTAACATTGGAAGGGCACCAAACTCAGCCTGGGAGGTAAGGAAAAGTATCAGGGAAGCCTCCTAAGGTAAGTAAGTAACATATAAGCTGGAGCTTGTATTCTGCATCAGTGGAGTATTGACATCATCTCATGTGGATTTAACAAAAATTGATTCTGTAATATTTTCAGATTACTACAAATTAGAGATAATGATAGAAGATCATTGGAAATTTTAAATATTAAAAGCTTTATTATGAATTGGAGAACACTAAAAATATATTTATTAAATGTAGAATAAAACTATTACTTGCTCCTCTCTAGCATATTCTCTTTGTGATCCTATCTGAAGAGTAAAGTGACTTCCTGGCCACATTCAAGGTCTTTGTTAGACCACCTGATCTTGGTCAGAGAGTAGCAAGTGTTAATGAAATTTAAGTGGTTCTAGACACTGACCCATCTTGGAACCACAAGAATGAAGCTGTTCACTTACCAAACAAGCCCACACAAAGGCATTCCACATGTGAATGGTCAGGAGCTATGGGGCTGTATCCTCCTGTCCATTCTGCCTGGCTCCCTTTCTTCCCACATCTCTGTTTAGCTTTTAATGTAGCCCATGCCCATCACTGACAGCAAAGTCACAGAAAATATGGAGAAAAAAACGAAGTTTACATTGAAAGAGTAACTATAAAATATAGTTAAATTACATTATCATTGTTACTATTATATTATCATTATTATACAGTATATATTATTTAGTTCTTCCTGGGCAGTCTTTTGATGTAAATCACCTTGCTCCATAATTCACATTCATTTTAGAAGAGTTGAGTAGAACTTAACTGATAATGATCAACACCCTTCTCACATATATCAAATGATTTGCTAGATCGACCAAATAGCTAATTTATTTCTTAGAAAGCTGAAATGTCAGTCTTCCAAAGGGTTATTTCTTCTTTCTTTTTAAAAAGTTATAGAAAGGACCTGCCCCAATTCAAAAAAACATTTATAACTATTAAAGCTGTTGGTTCAAATGTGAACCAAACAGCAAAAGCTGCTGTATAGGTATGGACTAGTTCTTTTGATTTTTTCTGTCTATCCAGATAACCAGATGTTTAGAAGGGTAGCACAATGAACTTTATAATCCACATAGCTAGGACAAAGACTTAGACAGGAAGACTTGACCATGTTTAAATTAACTTTTGACTTTAACTTCCATCATTTTCTAATTCCTGCATGAACCTCAGCCCCAAACCTCCCAAACAAACAGGCTTAGCCATTAACACAAAATTAGCAAAAGAGTTACAAAATCAAAGTTCCCTTTTGAGAATGAATCCTGATGAGTGGAGGTGGGACCCAGTGGAAGCAGGCAGAGCTAGAAGCAGTTCTTTATAATCCTGTTTGTGATGCCAGCTGTATGGGAGGCAAAATTCAGTGCATTCAGGCTCTTCTAACTTTGAATTGTTTGATTAAACTTAAAATTCATGAGTTGGAACCAAAACTCACAAGCACCATTTCAGAATTTTAAACTAGAAAGTTATAGGACAGAGGGATGTGCCTACTTTAATGACTCTTTTTGGATTTCACCAGCTGCCCATCCTTCTATAAAAGGAGGGCCTGGATGGCTATTACATTTATTTCACCTGGAATCTCACCAGCATTCTCTCCTGGGTTTCAGTCTCCCTAGCATTAATCATTAACCAGTTCTTACAGTAGGGAACAGTCCAAAGAGAGAAATATTTCTCAAAGTAACTTAAAGATATTTTATAAAAATTGTTCCCACACATGTTATATGAGTCCATTCAATATGAGTCCATTTATGGGAAATACCCAGAATAGGTAAGTCCACAGAAAAAGGAAGACAGATTGGTGTTTGCCGGGCAGTGAGAATAGCAAGGAATGGAGAGTAACTGCTTAATGGATAAAGGTTTGTCTTTCGCGGTAATGAGAATGTTTTGTAACTAGATGGAGGTGGTGGTGGTACAATGCTGTGGATGTACTAAATGCCACTGAATTGTCTACTTTAAAATGGTTAATTTTATGTTAAGTGAATTTCATCTCAATAAAAAATAATAATTCAGAGAAGAACAGGAGAATGGATGAAGTTACATAAGGGCTAAATTAACCCTGTGAGCTCACTATGGATAAAATTTTATTTCTTTCATTATTGCACATATTAAAATGAGGGAGTGAAGACTGTGCAAGGTACATCAAAGAAATAATGCCACTTATACCAGGTCTCAGAGCTTCAGTGTGTGCCTCCCAGATATTTCTAATGGGTAAATTATTTTAGTATCTAGTTTAGCATAAGTTAGAATTAATTGAATTTGAATTTCTAAAAAGCCACTTTCAGACTGTATTGATTGGGCTGGAGTTGGCTTGACATGAACCACTCCTTTTCTTAACCACTAAGTTTAGGCAGATGCAGTCACCGTCTGTTCTCTTCCTCATGTCCTTCTAGAGAAAGGAGAGGGGGGCTTATCCCATGCAAAAAGCACTGACGCCACAGTGCTTCTTATTGAAAGCCAGTTCTTCATAATGTTACCTTGGTAAAGGGATAGTGCATCCTTTTTTTGCTTGTTTTGAATCATCCTATTCCAGTGCTTGAGGAAAAGAGCATATTTGAAGAGAGAAAAAGAGAAATGGGAAATGAGGATGATTTAATATGGACGACATATCCTGGGATTTATGTGTAAACCACAGGGCAAGTGTAATGTTTATAATGCATAGGAGGCACTTACATTATTTCTACTACAACTAAATATTTTTTAATGTGACTAGTAGGGGTACTACAAGTGGTACAGTTGGTCGGAGGCGTTAGTAAGTTAGTCAAATGGGATGAGTCCTATAGTAGAGAATTGTGGTACAGGTCAAACAGGAAATTGGATGTGGGGGAAATACTAGTTATTTCAAATATATCTTGATCTTCAGAGAAACCTGTTTTTCCATTTTACCTGTCTTTAAATCTATACTGTATGGTTCAGATCACATGCAGTTTTTTCAAATGTTCCATTTATAAGAGGATATAATATGCTTTATGTCACTTTAAATGTAGTTATCCTAATCTTTTTCCTTTCAGTTTTACTTTTTTTTTTTCCTTTTATTACCTTGTCATTTGTTTACAAAACAAAGCTACCCTATAGAAGCAACCTCTAAATCATGTGTTTTCTTTCAGGTATCCAAACCTTGAATCCTTTGCTCTAGATGTCAGGCTTGTGTTTGACAACTGTGAAACATTTAATGAAGATGATTCTGATATAGGCAGAGCTGGCCACAGTATGAGGAAGTATTTTGAAAAAAAGTGGACAGATACTTTCAAAGTGAGCTGAAGTTATAGTAATCTCTTTTTTTTTTTTCCTTTTAAACAAGGACAAATGAGACCAGCAATGTGAACTGTATTTACATAAATGTGCAAGGCACATTCATAATGACTTTTTTTCCTTAAAATAAGTATCATAAAAAAAAAGTATCAGAAGAATGATACCATTTTTAAAGGCTTCACTCCTACAACAACCAAGGCCCTTGGTTATTGGTTTGTGTGATTTATCAGCTAATTTAGGTAGAACAGGGAAGCACACCCAAAGAATTTTCAAAGGAAAGGGTGTTATAGTGCAATAGCAATTAAAATATATCAAATCGCACTGAATATTCAACACCAGAGCTCTAATGTGGGAAATGGTTCTCCTTTCCCTCTCAATAAATATCTATTTTTCATTTTTTTACTTTGTAGTTTATTTTTTAGTGAATGTATTTAATTTTATGAATTATTTATGATTAAACCACATCCAGAATCTTCGTTTTCTGTGAAAAGGAAGAACTAGAAAATTGCTTTAAATCTTGAAAATACAACAAGGAATGTTTTAAAATATAAAACAAAGCCAAGTTAAACTGTTTACACTGATGTGCTATAAAAGCACCAAAAATAAACTTTACTGTAGAGTTACAAGTACATTTATATATATATATGTTGCTGCATCACTTGTGTAGTTAAATTGTATGTCAAGATGGTGAAGAAAAATTGACATGTATATACTGTTCATTATTGTTTATATTAAGTCTTGTTTTAAATATGTATTATGTGTATATATTGTTTGCAGACATTATTGTTTATGCCTTAGAAGGACTGTAGCATTTTATTTTAGTCTGAAGGTAATTATAGCTATACAGTTTGTACAGTAATTATCCTCTACCAACACTGTGGCGTCTCCTTGATCTCGGTAGTGCCTGCCTTTGAAACAGGGTGTAGGGGATATTAGTTTTCCATTTTTCTATTTTGTTATATAATTTTAAGCCACCAGGGCCTAAATTAAAGTATAATCATTTGTATCCATGTGGAATAAAATTGTGACAATTTCCTACACACACAGTATTTTTTCATAGAAACATTTCCCTCCCATTTGCCTTGCCTCAGAAATAAATTTAAAAGACATTTGTAACCACTGTGTTTTATCTACTGTGTGTTGTGGTGGCCTGTTGGAGGCAAATAGATCAGAATTTTTTTTGTACCTATGTAAGAGTACTTGAAGTTTTATTTAAAATAAAATGTTGTGGAAAAGGTAGCATTCTTTTTTTTTAGGAGTGTTATTTTTCACTACTATGTGTGGCACGGATACAATAAAAGACTTTTACAAACTAGTTTTTTTAGTTTTTCTTAATGAACATGAGAATGTAGTCTTTTCAAAAAACCAGTAAATTTACATTTGATTTTTACAGAACCATAAAGGAACAGCAGCAGAGTGTGGTTCAAAGAACCTTGAACTGGGTGGCAGAGGGTGGTTTTAGGTCAAGTGATGTGACTTTCGTGAGTCTCTGAACCTCTCTGGACCACGTTTTAGCATTTATTTCACATTTCCAATATGAAAATATTAAAATACATTTTTATGGTCTTGTTCTGATAGGAGAAATGTCTCTGTTGGTAGACGTATTAACACAATGGTCACTAAGAAAAATTGATCATATGAGTTAGACTAATAAGTCACGAGAATGAGGTACAAAGTCATACATTCGTGAGATGTGATGTGATGCCCTGCTGGGCTCTGAGCAATCACTGGTGAAAAACACAGGTGCAGGCCCTGCCTTCCGGGAGCTTACGGCCTAGTGGAGAAGTGGCCCTTTAGATAATGTCCTTAGAAAATAGCTTCTAATAGTGAAGGGGGAATAGAAAAGTTTTGAAGAAAATACTCCTAACTTTCAAATGCTTCAAAATCGGAGTATTTTCTAAAGCCCTAGGTTTTGTGAAGACTTCTATGAAAAATCAGCTGTTATTATGTAAATATGTCAGTTTCTGTTAACCAAATACTGCAGTGATGCCTTAAGGGGCTGGTGCTTAATCAAAACCACCGTGTGGAGCAGGGAGCAAGGTGGTGCTGTGAATAGTGTGTGGCTTTTGTGTTTATAGAACTGCCAGATGCTCCATGGAAGTTTTCTTCATGGGGTTTTTTGCCTTAGGGATGATACATGCATATGTTAATTTATATTAGATGGTATGTAAGTGACTTATTTGATAATAACATGTCTGGTGCCTGAGGGGCTCATAATGAGAAATAAAATAAACACATAAAATAATTTTTCAAGAGTGATAATTTTCTTTTAAAAATAATTTTCTTTTTATATCCCTGCAAAATCTTCTATCCCTGGAAAAAAGAAAGGTTGGTCAGTATTGGCTCCTTTGGACTGGTGTCTTTATTGTTCTTACTCAGCAGGAGTAGCTGGACAGGACCTCAGAAGGGTTGAGTTGGTCTAGGTAACCCTTGTTACTATGCATATGTGGCTCACTTGTATGAATGACTCTTACACTCACCTTGCTTTGTGTTGGGGATATCCTCAGCAAAACCAGTGTCATTGTTCTCCTCAAATACAAAAAGAATTCCTGAACCCTCTGTGATTGCTATCACACAATTATAAGTATACCCAACATATTTTTATTAAGATCAATTAGGCTTTAACTTGAACCTCCTCCAATTTAGTCCTGCTTGCTCTGTAAATTATAAAATACTGGGCCTGTCCTCAAGTTGAGGTTTAGATTATCACTCAAACACTCCATTAATTACTATTAAACCCAGAAAATAATCATCAGTTTGAAATAGTATATAAAGAATAAATTAACATTTATTTCATTGTTAACCATAGTAAAAATTAAAAAGTGAAAATCTATCTAGAGGTATATCTTGAACCCAAAATAACTAAATTACCATAAATGCAAGGTGATCTCTTTTTCTTCTTACATCCAAAAATCAAATTTGTTAAAAGCACTAAGTTTAATCAAAATTGTAATGCATCTTGTCTGTCTTTGCTACTTTAATGGATCCTTCTCTGTGTTCCTTCTCTTTACCATCCCCTGCACCTTGACCCCCTTCAAGAAATTTAAAATCTTGTTCATTTTGTCTCCCATCAAACATATCCTCAACAAGATAATTTGATAATCATTTACTCTTTATTGTAAATTTTATTTCTGGGCTCGTTCTCTCTCTCTCTCTCTCAAGGTTATCTGTATCTTAAATATTTCCATTTGAGAAATGAAAGAGATTTGTGTTTTGTTACAAGAACTTTATTCCACAGAGATAAGGGAAGTATTTTAAGAGAATTGAAATTTCCCTTCCACAGGATTATGACATAAAAAATACTGTGCAGGGAAACTAGTAGAACCTTCTACTAGAAATTTTGCTTCAATATGATCTCTTCGACCACATTATAAGTCTACCTTTAACAAAACTTTTTTTTAAAACCTCAGCTACACAAAACAGGTAATTTCTCTCAACTATGGCATACTCCTCACATTTTTCTTGCAAAGACACTCTTATTTTATGTTTTTCATTTCATTCAGCTCCTCTTTAATTCCCTTCCTCTCATATACATTCACTTTTAATTGTCTTTCCAGTCAAATCTTTTATATGTTTATGTAGCAGCATGTGTATCTATCTATCTATCTATCTATCTATATAGTGTGTGTGTGAGATATAGTTTTTATACATATATAATGTTTTATATATATGAAGGCTGTCTGGAAAGTATCCAGCCATGCAATATGAAAAATAGAGGCATTTGTGGCTATATTTTTTCTGGACAGCCCTCATATATACACATATGATTTTTAAAAAAATCCAGCCATTGTCAATATAAAATGAGAAAGATTTGTGGCTGTATACTTTCTGGACAGCCCTCATATACACACAGACACAATGTGAACTTGTATCAATTGCATTATGCTCAGTCTCATTCTGTTTTTTATTCTGTTTGTTTCTTTAGAGTTGTAAATCTCGTTCATTACTTTTTATTGTAGCAAAGTATTCCATCACAGACATAAACTATATTTTAATTTTAAATTTCTTTAGGAATGAAAATCTAAGTTGCCCGCAACTCCTTATCACTGCAAATAACATTGCACTGAATGTTGTCATACATGTTCTTTATAGACCCATGTGTGGAAGCCAGTTTTATAAGATGGCACTAAATGATCCTTCCCTTCTGGTATTCATGGCTTTATGTCATCCCTTCTCACATTGTATCAGGGTCTGCCTGTGTGACTAACATAGGATGATAGAATAACAGCGTGTGGATTCGCAGGCTAGGTCATAAAATCATGCTGCTTCCACCGTGTTGTGACAGCACTATAGCAGCCCTATGGGACAGCTAATACCTCGCACCAACCAGTGAGCAATGTGACTGTGGCATCTCAGATGGATCCTTCAGCTCAAGTTGAACATTCATATGACCGGATCCCCCACCAACATCTTGACCAACTTCACAAGAGACCCTGGGCCAAAACTGCTCAGCTAAGCCACTTCTGAATTCTTGATCCACGGAAAGTATGAGATAATAAATGTTTATTATTGTTTTAAACCACTTGGTTTTGAGTAATTTGTTACACAGCAATAGATAACTAATAGACTGTGGTAAGAGTTTCTCTAGAATCTGTACCTAGGGAGCGATGACAGTGCCAGTTTACACTCGTACCAGCAGTAAAAGAGGATTCTTTTTCCCTGCTTCCCAACCAGTGTTCAATATCTGTTTGGATTATTTTTCACTAACAGTTTATTACAGATTTCGAATTTGAATACCATGTTTTGAAAAACATCTAATTTAGCTGTTTCATGTAGATTGTATCTGACCCTGTCTGCTTTCTAGTGACAAAGGTACTGTGTCCAGGTTTCCACTGTCAAGATACCTGGAAGAGACTGAATCATTTGAAAGAAGCCAGATGAGCATAGAATCAACACAATGTGAATGAGATGTACTTTGGGAGTGTTTTGTCCTGGTATTGGTGGGGACTGGTGAACCAGCCTCTCTCTACAACACACCAAAGCATAATGGAGTTCTCTATACCTGACAACCTCTGAGGGTCTCAGCTGGACAGTGCATGTAAAACAACCTATTTTGTTCTTCAACATCTTTTGCTCTGTTTCATGATGTTTATCCCCATTTTTTGTTCCTGAGAAATTGAAATATCAGATTTCTTGATTATTGCATTTTCTAGTTCTACCTATTTAAAGCTATGTAATATCTAACCATCTGATTGGAATTCTAGATGTTCTCAAAGCTTACCATGAGTCATGTTTATTGACATGACATGCTGTTATGGTATGCATAGAGATTTCTTGTCCATTATGTATGAGAGTAATTGGCTTTCTTTCAAAATTTACCTGGGCAGCTAGGATTCATATTCTGCCATAACTAAGGGTACTGCTATTATGGGCTATGTATCTCCCATTCTCACCTGACATATTAATAGTCCTTCAAGAGATTGTGTCTTACACATTTTTAAACACCAGTATCTAGTATAATGTCTGACATTAAAGGTATCCAATAAAACTTTGCCAATAAAGCCTTCCAATCAAGGAAGACATTCTAAAGAATGAGCCACACTCTTTGAAAGCAATGCTAAAATTGGGGTTCTGAATGTATTTTAGGTAGCAGCTATGGTGGAATAAAAGTTTGATTTTTACAAAATGATCTGATTTCGTTTCAAAAGAGACAACATCTACCATAATTAATGTCATCAAATCACACTTCTAACTTTCCATTTTCTTGGGCAAATGTTGGAATTGTGTATTCTATACCCCTTGGGGTTGAGTGGAACCATTTGACAAGTTGGTTCTGGCTAAAGATACTTGAATGCAACTCTCATATTTTTTGCTGGTTAAGCATTTAATTTCTTTCTTTTCCCTCTGGCACAGCAACTAGTAATGTTCAAAATAACTCATGATCTGTTAACCTAGGTTCTGAACAGAATTCCCTACCAATTCACAATGGACATATAGCATAAGCCAGAAATAACCCTTTCTTGTTATAAGTCAAAGGTTCGTTGCAACTACACCAAATCCTGGACTATCCTGATACCAAGTGGCTATCAAACCATTGGAGTCAAAGGTAGGGGAAAGTAGGCCCAGTAGGCCTTAACATCCCACCTCTCTGTGTATATCCTATGACTTAAGAAGGGGTCCTAGAAAAGAACTAGAATGCACAATAAAGGAAAGCATGATAAAAAAAAATTAAAAGGATTTTAGAAAAGCAATTAGATTGAATTGTAGTAATCTGTTGTGGTCAGAAAAGACTACAGTATATGTTTCACCCTGGGTTCAAAGGAGAAACATTGCTTTTGAGAAATGTCATAATGAAAAACACAAAGACAAGAAGAAAAATTGAGAGGCTGGGGGGACTTTGGGCTGCTGTGGATTTGTGTGGGCGTTGCTTTATGCTGTTTGGAGACACAAATTGTGATGCACCTAAAGAAGAGTAATAGGAGTGGTAGATTTTATTCATTTAAAGAATTATTGGGCTTCAGCCAAAGTAGTTTTCAGAGGGATATTTATAGTTGTAAACACCTATGTGAAAAAAAAAGATATGAAATGCATAAGCTAAATTTCCAATAGATAAAGAAGAGCAAACTAATCTTAAAGCAAACAGAAGGAAAGAAAAAAAAAACGATTAGAACAGAAATTAATGAAACAATACAAAAAGGATAAGGGAAACCAATTAAACCAAAAATTAGTTCTTTAAAAACAAAAAATTGACAAAGCTCTAGCTATACTGGCTGAGAATAAAGAAGACTCAAATTACTAAAGTCAGGAATGAAAAGACATTGCTATTGACCTTACCAAAATAAAGATTGTAAGTGAATACTATGAACTAGTGAATGCCAACAAATTAGATAACTTGGGTGACAATGGACAAAGTCCTAGAAAATACAAACTACCACAACTGATTCTAGAAAAAGGACAAAATATAAAAATAGTCCTATAACCAGCAGAGAGATTGAATTGATGATAAAAATTCCCACAAAGATAGGCCCAACCCCAAAAGGCTTCACCACTGAACTCTACCATTTAAAAAAGAGCTAATACCAAGGGCTCAAAAACATATCCAAACTCATTTTATGAGGCCAGTTTTATCCTATTACCTAAATTACAGATATCACAAGAAAACTAGAGACCACCATCTTCTATGAATGAATATAAATGCAAAAATCCTCAACAAGATACTAGTAGACGGAATCCAGCAATACTGGGGTGGCAAAAATATCTATACCCATTTTAAGAGATGTTACCTATGTACTTACTTGGTGGTACATAGATAATGTGTAGTATGATGTTTGCTCAAAAGATGGTGTTAATCAAATAAATGCTAGCATTACCATGGGACAGGCAGCATAATCTAAGGAAAAATGGTGGAAGCACAGTTGTCATTAAAGGAGTGCAAGACCATTTTGAAATTTGAAAACATTGAGTTTCCCTCATGTTCTCCTGACTTAACACCCCTTGACTTCTACCTATGGGGGACCTTAAAGGATGTGGTGTATCATAGAAAACTGGCTACATTGGCAGTACTTCAGGAAGAAATTCGCACAGTGATGCAAGTGGACACTGGTCGATGTTGCTCAAGCAGTAGTTCCCCATAATCAGAAGTGTCTTGATGCTGATGGTAACCACTCTGAGCACCTCTTGTAATTGCAGAAGTCAAACATGACTTGTAGTCATCTTTTGTTATTGGCATATATTGAATATGACAATTTTAATGCAGTTTTTTTTTTCTTAAAGTCAATACATTTTGGGGCACCCTCTGTATACGAGGTCAGACAATTAATTTCGTGAACTCATCCTAGAAAAAGTGCTACATACCTCATTGCTGAATATCACTATGGTCACTGTCAAGGCTATGCACTGACACCAATGCCTAGTCCGCCTGTCAAAGCAGTTTTGTGGAGTGGCTATCAGAGCTGTTGTACCCCAAATCTGACAATTAAGTCTGTGAATTTACCATCGTGCTCTTAAGTTGACAGCACTGTACAAACAATTCAGTAAGGTGTTATAACTGCCAAGAATAATAATTATACACCATGATCAAGTGAGTTTATCCCAGGAATACAAGTTTGGTTAACATCTCAAAAGCAATAGAATAACAGACAAATACAACATGTTCATCTCAATAGATGCAGGAAAAGCATTTGAAAAAATTTATTACCTTTTAATAATAAAACACTCAACAAAGTAGGACAGAAAGAACTTAAGGAACATTATTCACCTACAACTCACTTCACATTTAATGATGACTCAATGCTTTCCCCCTCATATTAGGATGCCCACTCATTTCTAGTCAAGATTGTACACTTCTAGTCAACAAGGTATATCTGGGGCAATTAGGCAAGAAAAATAAAGGGCATCCAGACTGAAAAGAAATATAAAACTATTTCTTTTCACAGATAACATTATGTTACATATAGGAAATCCTAAGGAATCTACAACAAAAAATCTGTGAACAAAATCCTAAGGAATCTACAAAATATTGCATCTGTGTAACAAGTTCAGTAAGGTTGCATGATATCAGAGCAATATACAGAAGCCAATTGTGTTTCTGTATACTAGCAATGAAAAAAATCTGAAAATTAAGAAAATAATTCCAGGTATAATAGCATCAAAAAGAATAAAATACCCAGAATTCTCTCCCAGGAAGTAGCACTCTGGAAGATACCAGGTGTGGAGAGGTAATGATTGCATCGGTATGAGAGAATCCCTGCACCATTCTCATGGTATTTTTTAAAATGCTTTTTTTAAAAGTATAATACACACACACACACACACAAATGCACATATCACATGTGTTGAACTTGATACATTTTTGGAAACTGAACACAGAAGAAAATTGTTACATCTAATACTCTATCCCGCCCAACTGTTCTGGTAGCTCTGGACTTGAGTTTACCTGCAAAGTAAAACAACCCAAATACACCCGTGAGTATTAACTATGAAAAATGGGTATTATTTCCCTAGCTTATTCCTCAGCTGGCCCATGCTTCAAGCCTATTTAAGACCCATGCTTACACGCACCTTTTCTAATTACTCCAGTGCCTATCATCTCTCTCCTTTGAGCTCTTGGTTACTCTTGAACATAGATTTTTGGTAATCAGTGACTAATTGATTCGCACCTATTCTTTTCGCATTGTAGTTGTATTTTGAGAGCATGTATTGGTTACTATTTAATTGAACAATCTTTATATACATTATTTAAAATTATTTCTATAGTCCTCAAGTAGTAGTATTGCAAGGGAACAGAACCAGAAATTAATATTAAAATAGGAATAATTATTGACCACAGTTACATCATAAAAGCAACAAATGCATAAAATATTCAAATCTTTAATATTCCATCTCAGAGCTAGCCCGAACAGAGACGACCAATCAGAGAGGTGAGTGAGAGAACAGATTATGGTGAACTACGGAAGAGGAATAAGATTAATAAACTTTGAACTGGAATAACTGGATAGTCAATACTGTACCCCCTTCAAAACCCCAGTCAGTCACTCGCTAGCCTTGGGACCTCAGCTTCCTCAACAGCAAAAAAATACTTCAACTAGAGATTTTCCCACTCAGGATTCATCGCGATCCCGGAGCCAGAATTTAAAGACTTCTCCCTCAGAAAGCGGAAGGACACGCATGCGCCGCGACGCGGCTCGTCCATGGAGGCGGAGCCTGTCCCTTTTCTTCAGGGTGTGCGCGGGCTTCACCTGCGCGGGCTCCGCCTGCATCACCTGCAGGTCACGTGGCCCACGTCGCTTGCGGAGCACCAGAGGGCGGATCCTGCGCGCCACCTGTCTTCGAGGTGAAAGGAGCCGCGCCCATTGGCCCGTTTAAGAAGGGTAGCAGCAGGTGGGGGAACGCAACCCGGGTCAACCCACGGAACCTCCCTGGTCCGGGCGTCAGAACCCTTCATTTCTCCGCATCTACCTCTAAGCGCGCGCGACAGGGTCGGACCTTGACCGGAGCGAGGCACGGTTGTGCGGTCTCGGCCGAGGAGCCGGGAGGGGCCTACCGGCGTTGTGTGTGGAAGTCAGAGCTGGTCCCCGCGCCCGCGAAGACCCGGCTCCCCGCCGGCGGAGGAATGAGCGCGGGGCACCGAGGCCTCTGTCCAGCCAGGGCCGCACAGTCCGCAGAGGCCAGACTTGCGCTCAGAGTTGGGCAAAATCTTGGTCCCTGCGTGCAGAGGGAGTGAGTCGCGGGCTTATTTTGGGGCTTCTTGGCACATTACGCGTTTGCTTTAGATTAGATGAGGATGAGGGTATTGTCTAGGCGCGTTGACCCGGTTTGCCTAGAGATTGAGCGTCTGCCTTGACCGCTGAGGCCTTAGTGGACGTCCATACCCCGAGGCTTCTGGAGTGCTTTTCAAAAACCAACTGTTCAGCTGTTTAGGTCTCTTTCCTTCCGACTTTATGGCCTCGTACTGCAAAGGGAGTTAAGTGCCACCAGGGTGTGGAAGCCAACGCTTGTTTGGAAAATTACCTCTGTGCACTTGCACAATTGGGATTTGGGAGTACACCCGAAAGCACCACCTGATCGTTACTTGTTTTCAGTGCAACAATACAGGCGATAATCTACCAGGGTTTTTCACGTGTTTTTGTGTGTGTGTGTTTTCGGCTATATTGGGGTTTGAAAAAAAGAGTCGGAACATTTGGGGTAAGATGAAAATGGAAAAAGGCTCCATCTCTTTTGTGTGTAGAAATGTCTTTACATAAGATTAGAACAACAGATTATGAATTTTGAAATCCAAGGTTATACCTGTCCCTTAGGGCTTATTACCTCATTCTACACCATTTTTCCACTGTCCATTTTTCTTTTAATATTGGTAGTTTTAAGTTTTCGAATCATTTTTTATTTTGTTCATAGATTATTTAAAGACCAGAATGCAACTGGATTTGAAAAATTATAAATAGTCAACAAATATTTGAGCACAATAGGGGCCTGACACTGTTTTATGTGCTGTAGCTATAGAAATGAGTCAGGTGGATAAGGTCTCTACTCCGTTAGTTTACATTCTAATGGAGGGAGGCAAATAGCAAGTATATCAGCTGGTGGTAATTGGTATACTGAGCTTAAAATCAGGTGATGTGCGAGACTAGAAAGAGTGGCTGCTTTAGATTTGGAAACCCTCTCTGAGGAGGGACACTGAAATTGAGATCTGAATGAGAAATAGAATCCCAAAAGCCAAGGAAAGAGAATGTCAACTTGGGAAAGACACTTTATGAAGGTGGGAGACCAGAATCTGTTTGACCAGGAAGGCTGAAAAGGCAGGGAGAGGGTACATGGCAGGCAAGAGCCAGATCGTGCCGGGTTTTGTAAGCTGTGGTGAGGAGTTTGGATTGTATTCTAAATTTGTAAATTTGTGCTTAAGTACAGTCTGTCTAAGACCATTTGTGCCACTCTTCATCTTTGGTGTTCTCTTGATTTTCTGGATTTATTAATTTGGTTCTTCACCTCACATCTTTTATATCATTTTATTCTTTATCACACAAGATAACAAACTATGACATGATAGTTTACAACACTGCAACTTAAATTTTGAATGAAACCATTGTTAATTTTTATGAGTGAACCCTACAGTTATGCATCTCAAAGGCAGAGCAATAACCTTGGTTCTATCCTGTGGAAAGAGCAGCTGAGACTGTTAAAATAGGAAAAATGCTTTTTGAGTTGAGTTACAGATCTGGCATGAGGCAGGGAGGAGTAATGAGTTAAAGGAAAGTCTTCAAAGGTGAAATAAATACCCGATGTGTTGGATGTTCAATGTCAAATCAGTTTAAAGTGATTTGATAGTTATTTTTTAGGAGGTATGGAATTTTATTGGTGTGGCAATGGTGAGTGATCATCAGAGGTTATAGTCTTATAGATGTTTTCTCTCCAAATTACTCTTATCCCTGGTATAATAGAGTGTCCTTTAAAAATAGGAATGTAGGAGCTTTCACTGAGCATAATCTTAAATCAATTTTAGTTCTTTTATATGGATTTGAGTTGCATTTGTTTGTTTTCTAGGATGAAGTAACCTTTATCTATTTAAAAATTGCAGGATATTGTACTTCAAATAAAGAACATGGTGAAACTAATGCACACATTAGCTGATCATAGTGATGATGTCAACTGCTGTGCCTTCTCCTCCTCCCTCTTGGCTACTTGCTCGTTGGACAAGACAATTCGCTTGTACTCCCTAAGTGACTTTACTGAACTGCCACACTCTCCATTGAAGTTTCATACCTATGCTGTCCATTGCTGCTGTTTCTCCCCTTCAGGACATATTTTGGCTTCATGTTCAACAGATGGTACCACTGTCCTGTGGAATACTCAGAATGGACAGACATTGGCAGTGATGGAACAGCCCAGTGGGAGCCCTGTAAGAGTTTGCCGGTTTTCCCCAGACTCCACCTGTTTGGTATCGGGGGCAGCTGATGGAACTGTTGTTTTGTGGAATGCGCAGTCCTACAAGTTACATAGGTATGAGTATTTAAACTGTTTTCATTTTCAATCCTTTTAACCGATGTAACAAACAAAACCAGGAAGATTACTTTGATGACTTTAAGAATCAGGTAATTTTGAGACATGGCAAGGAAAAATATTTTGACTTGTCTTCTGAAGGTCATAAAAAACAGGTGTTTAGTATGATTCTTGTATTGTGCTTGCATGGCTCTGAGAGTTTTAAATTTTCAATCTTTTGTAAAATAAGAATCTTGTTAGGCTTCTATGGATTTTTACTGTTAGGCCAAGAAAACAGCATTATGAATAAGATTAATAATTTTAGGTTCTATTTTTGTAGCCCATGGCTCAAGTGTTCTTAATAATGAAGTAAATTGTGGGTAAGTCTCACATAAGAGACACAGCTATTTCTTGATGAGAATTCTCACTGGGTAAATGACCAAGCCCCAAAAAAGAACCATGGTTAGTGTGGTGTTGTGTTGTGTTATTTGCAAAAAAAAAAAATCCTAACACCTGAAAAGCTTTTGGATAAAAATACATCATTAATTTATGAGTAATGTTCTGTTACAACTTACCAACGTTAAAACCATGAACTTCTGTGTATTTATATTGTGGTAAAATATTAATAGCATAAAATTTGTTATGTCTATAGTGCAGGACATTTAAGTACTTTAAAAACCATAAATACATAAATATTACCAATTAAAATTGTCTAATACCTCTCCCTAAACCCCCAACTTCGTTCAGAGCACAAATGCCAGCTGGTAAACAACTGTTGCTTATTTAGGTTTAGATCTTTGAGTAGAAGATGTGTTTCAAGTGGTGGTTAATAAACAATTTAAAGAGAAAGCATTGAAACGTCTTTAAGTTATGTTTAAATGAAATACAGCTGTCAGCTAAAGACTCACTTATCAGGTGACGAATTCTGCTTCTGGCATTACTTCCCAAATGTATGTAATTAATGTAAGTGATACACTGCAATAGATTTAAGCACTGGATGGGATACTGCACTAATTGTTGGTCTTTTAACCAGTTTATTTTTCCTAATTGAGTAAATAAAATAATTAGCGCAGTAGCACAGTGCTTTTTTTATCTTCCCAAGATAATTTTAACTTGTCCATAGTATTTTCTTTTCGTAAAGTATTTATATTTGACACTGAAAGGCCTTACCATTGATTCTGGGTGATTTTAATACAAAAGTTGAAAGTACTTTTGACCCCAGTAACATGTTTTTCAATAAAAATTCCATCTTTTTTAAAATATGACTGTAATTGGTATTGTTGGTTGTCATTGTTTTTGTTAAGTTTTGAAGATTTTAATACGTTCATGCCGACTTGCTATATGGAAAAATATAAAGATATGTGAACTTTGGTTTGGATCCCTATATTTAGGCTTGAACATTAATATTTTTAGTTTTTAGCATATAAATGATAATTTAGTTCTCTGGGCATCTCTTGCCCTTTCTTTGATAGCTATTTATCAAACTGCTCTTAGAGGAGGAGAAATGAAGTAAAATACGCTCTGAAATGAAAACCTATTTGCTTTTATTCCAGATGTGGTCACGTTAAGGATGGCTCCTTGGTAGCCTGTGCATTTTCTCCTAATGGGATCTTCTTTGTCACTGGCTCCTCGTGTGGCGATTTAACAGTGTGGGATGATAAAATGAGGTGTCTGCACAGTGAAAAAGCACATGATCTGGGAGTTACCTGCTGCGATTTTTCTTCAAAGCCATTTTCTGGTGAGTTATTTTATTCTTTTAAGCATTGGTGAATCCTATTTGTAGGTAATTTGCTTTTTCAGGTGGTGGGGGGTAGTTCCCTGGCTGGGAATTGAACCCAGGCTGCAGCGTTCAGAGTGCGGAAGCCTAGCCACTATACCACCAGGGAACACCCCCCCCACCGCTGTAATTTGTATATGACTTTTCGTTCTTTTATTTATTTGTTACATCATTAATAAAACAAAGAGCGCTTTTAATTTATTCTTTTTAAGGAATCATCCTTCTCCTTTATGTTTTAGATCAAAATGCAATTATAAAGAAATATATGGGAAAAATCAGGTTCTTTAAGTATATATAGAAGGTGACTCAACTTGGTACAATAAATCTGGATTCCTTGAATAGGGTAATTTAGAGGAGTTAATCCTATTGGTTGTACTGTGATAAATACAGTATAGTGGCAATCAAATAGAAGTGTACGTTCCCTCGTGCTTCCGCACGCTCACTGCCACCGCCTCGGTTCGATCCCAGCTCAGGGAATCAACCCAAAAAAAAGTGTAAAGTTAAAGAAAAATGGGAATAGCAACTACATTTTTCATTTAATCTTCCAGTTTAATCTTCCAAAAGCCACATTTATAAAATAAGGTGTTTGACAACACAGTTAGTTTTTAGAAAAAGAATAAAAAACTCCTGAATATACACTATTGGTGTTAAATAGATACAGTGACTTGAGAAGTTTTCGTTTTACTTTTGTCTTCTATGTTAGGATGGAATTCCCATTTTTCCCATCCTTCAGTCGGGTTGCGAGACCAGTGTTATCTTACTAGCAATATAATGTGAGCTACATATGTAAATTTAAAATTTTGTAGTGGTAGGTGAAGTATATATTAATTTTAATTATGTATATTGTCCACTGTATCTAAAATATTTCAACAATTGATAATGACTGTTACTATTTTTGGTACTATGTATTTGAAATCTGGTGTGTACATCATGTCACATCTCAATTTGGGCTAGCCCATTTCAAGTTTTCTGTAGCCATATGTAGTCACCCCCAGGTAGTAGCAGTTTCAAACTCCCCTGTTTCACATCCATCATGGCCTTGTTAAGGTAAGTAAGATTCAACATCAAATCCAAACCACAAAGGCTGTAAGTACCTCGTATGTTCTGTTTCCCTGCCTCATCTCAGATCACACTTGATCTCATGTATTCACTTTTCAAGAGTTTTACATATAGACCCTTGACCTGGTTCACTTTTTGTCATTTTTTAGATTTCAGCTAAAAAAAAAAAAAATCCCTTAAGATGAGTCTCCTTTGGTATTTTTTTTATTTGCATACTTTTCTTTTACAGTATTTAAAGAATAAAAATTTTAATTATATTTTTATTTTGTATAGATTATGTTGAATGGTGTTTTTCCTCGTCTGTAAGTTTCAATAAGGCAGGGTGTGAGTCTCTTTTATTCACAGTGCTTGGCACACAGTAGGCCGTGAAAAGTATTAATAGATTGATGAATAAGATTTCTTTAATGATTTGCTGAAATTATTTGTTTTTTTAATGTTTTTAAAATCATGTAGCAAATTATAGATTTCCTTTTCATGAATGCATTCTTACATTAAACTATCTACCTGGTTTAATTATGATAATTTTTTAATACATTGTTTTGTGCTGTTTTATTCTAAGACCAATTTATAACAAACAAGAACTATTCCTTCCATTTCTGTGATACCTCCTCCAAACCTTACATGCACTCAATGAATCTTAGATGAATTACATAAAGTAATTTAGGTTTCCTTCTTGATTCTAAATTACCTGAAAATAGAATTTTAATTAAAATACCATTATTATGTTAATACTGGAGTAAAACTGAGGGCATTCTTGTCCTGTCTTTAGAGGAGATTGGCAGCAGGTGGGATCTAGAAGCTAAACCAGCCCGAGAATTCTAGCTGAGATTCTAAATTAAATGTAATACCTATATTCGTAGCCTGGCTTTTGAATATATTTCAAAGTATGTTTCTGAGTATAATTCTAACCTGTGTCTCTCTTGTTAAGTTCACCTTCTGTTGAAATAGATATTACCCTTATGTGTGTAAATTACTGAATGGGATTATAGGAATTTGTGAGAACTACATAGTTCCTTAAAAGACAAAGTATATAATTTTAATTTGTTACTGTTTAATTGGTGTTTGTTAATATCTATAAATACTTATGACATACTTACTCTTCTCCTTGTGGTATTTTGCTCAAATGAGGAAAAATAATCCCATTTGTGGCTGAGGATAAGTGATCCATTCTCTTCAGTTTTTAAATGAAAAGGAAAACTTGAATAAGGTTATATTAAAATTTAAATATCTTCCTTAAAAACCATATATTTCTAAATATTATAATTAGATAGGCATAATTTAAGCTCCATAATTTTCTGTTGTCCTATCTGAATTCTCACTAAACTTTAGAATTAACTTCAAAGGATCTGTTTAGTAAAGAAACAATGAAAATAATAGTTTTCTTAATTAGGTTCAGTACTTCAATATTGTACTCAGCCATTTATTGAATAAAATGTTTTGCCTTAAAAAGACTTAATGATTATCAGGAATTGTCTACATCCATCAAGATCTCTCCCAGAAAAGATGACTTCTGGCTGACCCTTTGCTATAAAAACAAAAATGCTATTGAAATGTGGAAGTCCTATGGAGTTAGAAAAACTTTCAATGAGAAGGAAGTGAATTTGTTGTGGGTTAATGAAGTATATGTGGTTTCAACAAGAATCCATAGAAAAAAATTATTTTATGTACCCTGATGTATAAATTAAATATCATATGCTGAATATTTGCAAAACCAGCATGCAATCTTAAGAAAAATATTAGGTTTCTTAATTGTGTCTTACTGCATATGAGTGCCAAAACTGTCTTTGATGAAACTGCATCTGTGGTATTAGGTGGAATTCATATAAAATTGAGTAGATGATACCAATATTTACATTACCCAGAAGTATTTAGCAACTCATCTGGGGGTATATAATATATACTAAAATTACCCATATAAGCATAAAACTAGTGGGGTTTTTGGGGGTACACCAAAACTGATTACATTTCCTAATTTGTCTAATATTTTCACCAAATTATAATTGGACTGAATTGATGTTATTTTGGATTTATACAATTCTAGCTTTTGTCTTAATTAAATCAAGTGGGAAAAAATTTTTACTCATTGTTATTCCATACTAAGCTTTTAAGAAATGGACATATCCTAAACAAAAGTTAAATTGGGAATAATTAAGCATTTAACACTCATTACATTTCACTTTTTTTTTTCTAATTTTTTTCTATCAGTGCTAACCTCCTGGACTCTAAGATTGGGTTGGAGGATGCCCTAGGCTTAGTTCCTTAATATTGGCCCCTGATGCCTTCAGTTATAATCCTTAGTGGAAGGTAAATAAAGACATTTTGTTCTAGCATCTTCAGGGGCTAAAGTTATAATCCTTCGAAGAACCTTGTTTAAAAGAAACTCTTTAACATTTTATTGTATGATATATTGCTTGTGCATATGGTTTAATTTTTGTGTGGGAATATGGTTTAAATGACTAGAATTAACAGATCTCAGTACAAGAAATTGAAAATTTTTTGGTTTAAATGTTTTTGTCAATTCTTATATTTAACAAATTTGCATTTTTAGATGGAGAAGAAGGTCTTCAGTTTTTTCGATTGGCAACGTGTGGTCAGGATTGCCAGATCAAAATTTGGGTGGTTTCTTTTACCCATATCTCAGGTATGAGTTCAACTAGTATTACTCTAAAATTATTTGTGATTCAGATAAAATTTTTATTTTAATTTTTTTACTTAAGGAATCTAGATATCTAAAAGTGATTATAAAAATGTTTTAAGACCTTTTAATCAGAGTAATAGATACACATGATTTTAAAATTACCTGCTCACTGCTAATTGTGACCTCACCATCCCTATACACAATGCTGCTTACCGGAGGTAACCACTATGCACTCTATCAACTTTTGGTGGTTTTTAGTTTCTAAAAATATAGTTTATACCTCCACATTTTAAATTTATTCATTTTAAAGTTATTGTTATTGATGGTTTGTGGATCTTTTCCTCATGTACTATATCATTCCTTCAGATTACCCTTCAGTCAAGAAACTTAATAAAAACTGGAATACAGTTTCCTTTGTGTTATTTCTTTAATAATTCTCTCCTTCCTCTCTTTTTATAACTCACATTAGTTGTTGGACCTCCTGGCATGATTCTTTTGTCTATTCCTCCTCACCCCCACCCCACCTCTATCTTTTTTTCTACTTTATGGAAAAAGTCCTCAGCTTCATTTTTTAACATTCTTTTGAATTTTTTTTATCCCATCCATCATATTTTCAGTTTTTAAAAGCTCATCTTTTCTGTATCCTTTTCTTAGTGTCTTTTTATGAATATAAGCTCAAAATTCTCAGGATACCAATTAGAGGTGATTTGTTTAGTTTTGTTTTGAAGTTCCCTTATTTCCTATCATCTTTGTTTGCTCTTGGGCCCTTCATTTTTGTTTACTCTGGTCTTTGTCTTTTATATGGTTACATTCTTCAGATGTCTGGTGAACCTTAGCATTCTGTTTACAATTAAGAATTAGACAAGAATGAGCTGTTTACAGAAGCTCTGTGCACATGTTGGTGTGTTGTTGCTGGCTGCCGTTTAGAATAAGGAGGTGGGTTGTTGGCCCTTATTGGGAAGGGATTGGTAGCTTAGAGAATTTGGGTGCTGTGTAGCTGGAGCTGCCATGGGGCAAACAGGCAGTAGTTATTTTCCTTAAAAATGTTTTGCCTGGAAAGAAGCATCTGGCTTTTGATTTTAGTGTATGTGCATACCAAGTGAGCACTACATCTGGCTTTTGAGCAGCATGCAACGGTGGGGTCACGGAGGGATTGGAGGCAGACATTGAGCGTTGCATAAACAGACTTAGTTAATTTTTCTGTTTCCAGGTTTATATCTGTGCCATTCACATTTTCCTTTTCCTGATTATTGACAGTCTCATCTTTTGAGGGCTTTCTAGGGCAGATTGGCTTTCTCTTCGTAGTCCGGGCTGTTATACCACCATACTAGTGCATCTATTAATTTGCTTTCTGCCTTCCCAAATTGGTTTCAGTTTCTGTATTGGTGATGCCCTCTTCCTGTTCTCTTCTTGATGTGAATTTATATCTTTATTAATTCCTTCATTATCATTTTAATGGGAACTCTGAAATATGTATATAGTCAGTTGGGCATCTTGCTTCAGATGCCTAAAAAGTTACTTTATTATTTGTTGTCTATTAAGCATCAGTTAAATCAGACTACATTTTGTTTATAATTATCGTCAAAAATAAACAAAGCTCGACATTACTTAAGGTGGTAAGGACAGATTTTACTCAGTAATATACTATTTGCAGTAGGGAAAAGAGTCTAGCATGAACTGAATACAACTTCAGTGTATACAGAGGTGACTGGGTGTTTTAGAGAACGAGGAAATAGGGACAAGTAGGGACTCTCTGGAGTCAGAAGTGAAAAATTACAAAAGGAAGGAAGGTTGTGGTGGTCCATGTGAAAGCCATCTGGATTTGCTAAATGATACGTAAGGAAGTTAGGCTCCTACCCTCCCACAGAGCCTGGGAATCAGAAGCCCTATCTTCGGATATTGGTGGGAACAAACAGTAAATTTGGGCGGAAGCCTTGAGTTTTCTCAGGCAGGCACTTTAAGGGGGCTAGGGTCCTGGGGATGCAAACTAGAGTTCTTAGAAACTGTTGAAAGTCTCCATAGGCAAAGGTCAAGGCCCAGCTGAAAAGAGTACTGAGAATACCCTGGCTAGAATTTGGTCAAGGAAAGAATGTTTATCGTTATACTAGTACATAGAGAAGAGCCTATTGTCAGGGAATAAATATATTTCTGTTAGTGGAAATTTAGTTAATTCATTGCCTATTAAGTTATATTTAGTAATTCTTTTAATGCATTTGATGAATGCTGATGAGCATAAGAGTTCCTTTCCTTCTTGGGTCTAGCCTACCTCTTCCTTGTGCTCCTATCAAAGTAAAATTCTTAGAAGAAACCATGAATATATATGGATACTTTAAGCATAGTATGTCTTTAATAAAATTGTTCAAAAGTAGAGCTTTTCATACATTGTCTGGAAAATATTTTTACACTGACTTAAAAAACCATACATAAAAGTTTATAAATGTAAGTAATTAAAGCCTTTTTATAAAACATTTATCATCATTTGTATCTAATTTTAATTGCTTATTTGTAGGGAGGAGTAGATATACATATGGATCATGTACTTGGGAGTATAACCTATTCTTAAAGTCATACTTGAGAATATAACCTATTCTTACGGTTATATTCCATGTTTTTTGGTTTTCACTTGGTTTGCAACTTAACATTTTTGCTTTGATTGTGCATACACATGCTTTTTGATCTGTACATTCCCCACAGCGCCTTTAATGCCATCTGTTCTCCCAGATAAAAATAATTTTTCTGTTTTGAATAGACATAAAATACTTATTTAATAAGAAGTAAATATATATATTTTATTTGTTGAAAGTTTTACTTGCTCTAATGATCTTTTTGTTTAAATGCTCGCCATCTTAAGAGCCATTAACACTTTAAAAGAGTTTTTATTAGGTCTAAGAAAATTATGGATTTTGCTTAGTTCCTTGTTTCTCCATTCAGTTCCCTTTTTACCTTTAAAATAGATGTGGTATTTCTTTTCAGTATATATAGAAAGCCTAAGGAAGATTTTAGTGTTACCATACTTGGAGTGTTCTAACATAATATTGGAATTATGAGATTATAAATGATCATTATTTTATTTATGGAATGAGAAAATATTTTCTTAATATCAGATTTTACAAACAGGTATTTGATTCTTTTTAGGTATTTGGGCAATTGATATATATTATTATCTAAAATATATAATATATATATATATTTTAAAATTAAATACCAAGATTATAATATAGTTTAAAATTTCAGATTAGTTTAAAATTTTATATTTTAAAAATAATTTGGAAATTGGAACAACCCCTTGTCTAGTGTTTGCTGAGTACACATTTTCTTTACTCATTACTGAACTTTTGAAAACACTTAACCACACTGCATTGCAATACCCAAGTTGCATGATTTTGTTTTATTTGTGTCTTTTAGGTACTCAAAGATTATTGAATAAATAAGTGAAATAGTTTTGACTTAAAGATGAATTCTAAGCACAGTCAGCTTGATAATGTTTCTCACTTTGCTATTTGCAGGTTTTGAATTAAAGTACAAAAATACACTGCATGGGCACTGTGCTCCTGTGCTGGCTTGTGCCTTTTCCCATAATGGGCAGATGCTAGTCTCGGGGTAAGCTATTTCATTTAATTTTCTTAAACTTTTTTGATGTGAAATACAACAGATGTAAAGAAAAGTACATAAAACAAGAGAACTACTTGATAAATTACTGAGTTACAAACCACCTACTGAGGTCAAGAACTGGAACAAGCTTGTGAACCTGCGACCCAAGATGGCTTTGAATGGGGCCCAACACAATTCGTAAGCTTTCTTAAAACATTACAAAAATTATGCATGGACCTTTTTTTAGCTCATCAGCTATCGTTAGCATATTTTATGTGTGGGCCAAGACAATCCTTCTTCCAATGTGGCTCAGGGAAACCAAAAGGTTGGACACTCTGGGACTAGAGCATTGCTTATTCTGCTCCAGAAGTCCTCCCCTTCCAAGTGCCCCTTTCTGGTGACAGCACCTCAAATCTTAAGCAATATTGCTTTTTCCTTTTTAAACTGACTTAAAACAATTTGTACAGTGTGGATTATTTTGTGCCTGGCTTCTTTTACTCAACATTATGTTTGGGATATTTCTGCATATAGCTGTGGTTTGTTGGCTTTCATTGCTGTGTAATATTCCATTGCATGTATACAAGGGCTGTTAAGAAAAAATCCAGCCATAAATGCCTCTATTTTTCATATCACATGGCTGGATACTTTCCAGACAGCTCTCATGTATACACTGTAAT
Organism: Lyroderma lyra; assembly: GCA_004026885.1. NCBI lineage: Eukaryota > Metazoa > Chordata > Mammalia > Chiroptera > Megadermatidae > Lyroderma > Lyroderma lyra. The sequence goes on along the minus strand of PVJL010000008.1, from coordinate 906,927 downwards.
GTATTCATTTTAATGTTGATGAGCATATAGGTTATTTCTAGTTTCGGAGCACTACAATAATAATTCTGTGAATATATCTATCTACTGGTACACACATTTGTGTGCTTCTGTAGGATAAATACAAAGAAAAGAAATTAATAGATCATGGAATATTTGTGTTTTCAACTTGGGCAGGTAACACCAAATTGTTTTCTAAGTGGTTGAATACTCCTATAGCAGTTATTTCATATCCTACCTATACTTGATGTTGTGGGTCTTTTAATTTTAGCCATTCTGATGGTGTGAAATGTTATCTGACTATGGCATTAATTTACATTTCCCTGAAACAGTGATGTCAGAACCATTGCAGAATTTTCTTGGTCTTAGGTATTTCCTCTTTTATGAAATACCTGTTTAAGTCTCTGCCCATTTTTTGCATTATCTTTTTCTTATTGATTTGGGGTGTGTGTGTGTGTGTGTGTGTGTGTGTGTAAATATATGTAAATATGTAATATTTCATTCTGTATTTCTGTATTTGAGCCATTTATTTGTTATATGTGATGTAAATATCTTTTCCTACCATGTGGATTTGCCTTTACACAGTTTGTAATTTTAGAGTAGTTAGTTTTTGTTCTGAGGTCATAAAGATATTTTCCTATACTATCTTTTAAAACTTTGTTCTTTTCTTAAATTTGATTGTGTGTGTTATGTGTGATAGGAATCTAGTTTGATTTTTTTCCATATTGATGTCTAGTTATTCAGCACTATATATTGAAAAGACCACTTTTCTCTACCATTTTGGTATGCTACCTTGTCAGAAATCACTGACCACATATGTGTGACTCTGTTTCTAAGCCTGTTGCTATTCTATTTTTTGTTTGTTTACTCTTGCTCTAATACTCTTCTGTCTTTCCAAGGCTATTCATTTTGGGTAATCCTGGCTGCTGACACTTCCATATAAATTTTAGAATTAGCTTGTCAAATTGCCTCTAAGTCCCCCCTCTACACACACAAACCTATTTGGATTTTGATTGGGATTATATTGAATCTGATAAATTTGGGGAGAATAGACATGTTTATGATCTTTAGTCTTCTAATCCATGAACATGGCCTATTTCTCCACTTACTTGTCTTGTTCTTTCAATTGTCCTCTATGTAGAGACCCTCCTTATCTTTATTTCTAGGTATTTAATTTTTTTTGTTGTTGCTATTATAAAAGATGTGGCTACTATAGAGAAATATATATGGAAAACATTTGTCTATAAAGATTCTAATTTTGGATTTCCTATGTACAAAATCATATGTAATAAGGTGGTTTTTGTCTCTTTCTAATTCTTATACCTTGATAACCTGTGCCTTATTGAATGAACTAGCTACCAGGATAATGGAAATAGTGATAAGAGCCATCTTAGATTCTTGACTGCAAAGGGAAAGCTTTCATTATTAAATATCACTGTAGGTTTATTTATTTTTGATTGATTGATTGATTGATAGACTTACTGGGGTGACATTAGGTATTAGGAGTTACATAGATTCCAGGTATACAATTCTACAGTGCATCATCTATTTCTTGCATTGTATGTTCACCACCCAGTGTGAATTCTCTTTCCATCACCATATATTTGGCTCTTCTTCTTCCTCTCGGACCTCTCCCTCTTCTCCCATCCCCTCCCCCTTTGCCCCCATATAACCATTAAACTATTGTGTCCATGAGTTTGTTTGTTTGTTTGTTTGCTTTCAGTTTTATATTTCTCATACGATTGAAGTCATATGGTTCTTGGTTTTTTCTGTCTAGCTATTTTGCTTAACGTGATGATATCTAGGTCTGTCCATTTTGTCACAAATGTATTTCATCTTTTCTTATAGTTGAGTAATATTCCATTGTGTATGTGTACCACAACTTCTTTATCTAGTCATCTATGGAAGGGCTTTTTGGTTGTTTCCATGTTTTGGCTACTGTGAACAGTGCTGCAATGAACATTGGAGAACCTAAGTCTTTGCAAACTAAGGTTTTCAAGTTTTTGGAGTAGATACCTAGAAGGGGGATTGCTGGGTCATATGGTAACTCCATTCCTAATTTTCTGAGGAACCTCCACACCATCTTCCACAGTGGTTGTACCAATTTGCATTCCCACCAGCAGTGTGCAAGAGTTCCTTTTTCTCCACATCCTCCCCAGCACTCACTTCTTGTCTTGTTGATAGTAGCCATTCTAATAGGTATGAGGTGGTATTTCATTATGGTTTTGATTTGCATTTCCCTGATAGCTAATGAGGTTCAGCATTTTTTCATGTGTATTTCTTCATGGGAGAGGTGTTTGTTTAGGTCCTCTGCCCACTTTTTAATTGGGTTGTTTGATTTTTGTTGTTAAGTCGTATTCTTCATGTATTTTAGATAATAGACCCTTATCAGATGATTGGTTGTAAATATTTTCTCCCATTCAGTTGGCTGTCTTTTTGCTTTGTTGATTGTTTTTTTTGCTATGCAAAAGCTTTTTAGTTTGATATAATCCCATTCATTTATTTTTGCTTTTACTTCCCTTGCCTTTGAGGTCAGTTCATGAAGTCTTCCTTGAGCCCTAGGTATATAAGTTTATTACCAATGTTTTCTGCTCTACAGTTTATTGTTTCAGGTGTTACATAGAGGTCTTTAATCCATTTTGAGTTAATTTTAGTATATGGTGAGAGTTCAAAGCTCAGATTCATTCTTTTGCAAGTGTTTTTCTAGTTTTCCCAGCCCATATACTGAAGAGGCTGTCTTTTTCCCATTACATATTTTTTGCTCCTTTATCAAAAATTATTTGTCCATAAATTTGTGGATTTATTTCTGGGTTGTCAGTTCTGTTCTGTTGGTCTGTGTGTCTTTTTTTCTACCAATACCAAACTATTTGGATTATTGATGCTTTTTAATATAAATTGAAAACCAGGAGTGTGATAACCACCAGCTTTATTCTTTTTATGTAGTATTGCCTTGGCAATTTGAGGTCTTTTGTGGTTCCATACAAATCTGATAATTTTTTTTATCTATTTCATGAAAGTATGATTGTGAGATTTTGATGGGAATTACATTAAATCTGTAAATTGCTTTGGGTGATATGGCCATTTTAATAATGTTAAGTCTTCCTATCCATGAACATGAGATATCTTTCCATTTCTTTGTGTCCTCTTCAATTTCTTTCAAAAGTGTCTTAATAGTTTTCTGTGTATAAGTCTCACGCCTTTTTTAAAGTTAATTCCCAGGTATTTCATTCTTTCTGTTGTGATAGCAGAAGATATTGTCTCTCTCATTTCTTTTTCTGAAGATTCGTTGTTTGTATGTAGGAATGCTATTGATTTTTGTACATTGATTTTGTATCCTGTGACTTCACTGTATTCATTTATTATTTCTAATAGTTTCCTGGTGGAGTCTTTGGAATTTTCTATATAAAAGATCATGTCATCTGCAAATAGTGACAATTTCACCTCTTGTCTCCCAATTTGGATACTTTTTATTCCTTTCTCTTGCCTGATTGCTCTGGCTAGAACTTCCAGTACTGTATTGAATAGCAGTGGTGACAGGGGGCATCCCTGTCTTGTTCTGATTTTAGGGGAATGGACTTCAGCTTTTCCCCATTCAGTATGATATTAACTGAGGATTTGTCATATATGGCCTTTATTATGTTGAGATGCTTTCCTTCTATATCTATTTTATTTAGTGTTTTGATCATAAATGGATGTTGTATTTTGTTGAATGCTTTTTCTGCATTAATTGATATGATCATATGGTCTTTATTTTTTATTTTGTTTATGTGGTGTTATCATATTGATTGATTTTTTTCGTATGTTGAAACATCCTTGTGCTCCTGGGATGAATTCCACTTGATCTTGATATATAATCTTTTTGATGCATTGTTGTATTTTATTTGCTAATTTTTTTGTTGAGAATTTTTGCATCTGTGTTCATCAGAGATACTGGTCTATAGTTTTCTTTTTTGTGTGTGTTGTCTTTACCAGGCTTTGGTATTAGGGTAATGTTGGCCTCCTAAAATGAGTTAGGAAGTATTGCCTCTTCATTTTTTTTTTTTTTTAGAAGCATCCGAGGAGGATAGGCAGTAATTCTTCTTTGAATGCTTGGTAAAATGCATTGGTGAAACCATTTGGTCCGGGGCTTTTGCCTCTAGGGAGGTTATGGATAGTTATTTCAATTTCTTTACTATAGATTGGTCTATTTATATTATTCAGTTCTTCTTGGTTCAGTCTAGGTAGGCTATAAGTTTCTAGGAACTTGTCCATTTCTTCTAGGTGGTTAAATTTAGTGGCATAAAGCCCTTCATAATATTTTCTTATAGTCCTTTGTATTTCTGTGTATCAGTGGTAATTTCTCCCCTTTCATTGCTAATTTTGGATATTTGTGTCCGTTCCTTTCACCCTTTTGTTAGTCTAGCCAGAGGTTTGTCAATTTTGTTGACTTTCTCAAAGAACCAGCTCTTTATAGCATTGATTTTTTTTCCTATTGCCCTATTTCATTTGGCTCTGCTTTAATTTTTATTATTTCTTTTCTTCTGATGACTTTGGGTGTTTTCTGTTCTTTTTTTTTTTTTTTTTTTTTTTTTTTTTTTTTTTTTTTTTTTTTTTTTTTTTTTTTTTTTTTTTTTTTTTTTTTTTTTTTTTTTTTTTTTTTTTTTTTTTTTTTTTTTTTTTTTTTTTTTTTTTTTTTTTTTTTTTTTTTTTTTTTTTTTTTTTTTTTTTTTTTTTTTTTTTTTTTTTTTTTTTTTTTTTT
>PVJL010000008.1:849624-902092 GCA_004026885.1 Lyroderma lyra | reverse complement strand
CTTTAAGATAGGAGTTAGGATGTTTACTTGGGATTTTTCTTGTTTCTTAAGATAGGCTCATAATGATATAAATTTCCCTCTTTTACTGCTTTTGCTGTGTCCCAATAATTTTTCTATGTGTGTTTTCATTGTCATTAGTTTCTATGTATTTTTAAATTTCTTCTTTTATTCTTTGATCCAGTCATTTTTAAATAAGATGTTGTTTAATCTCCATGTATATATGGTTTTTCCTGCTTTCCTTTTACAGTTGATCTCCAATTTCAGAGCTCTGTGTTCTGAGAGTACACTTGGTATTATTTCAATCTTCTTGAATTTGCTGAGGCTACATTTGTTTCCCAGCATATGGTCTATCCTTGAGGATGTTCCATGTGCACTAGAAAAGAAGGTATAGTCCATTTTTGCTGGATGAAGTGTTCTGTAAATGTCAATTATGTCCAGTAGTTATAATGTGTCATTTATAGCTAATACTTTCTTACTTATTTTCTGTTTGGATGTTCTGTCCATGGCTGTTAAGGGCATGTTTAGGTCTCCTACAATGATTGTGTTTTTGTCAATTTCTCCTTTCAGATCTGTTAGTAGTTGCTTTATGTATTTTGGTGCTTCCTGATTGGGAGCATAAATATTAATTAGTGTCAAGTCTTCTTGTTGTTGTCTTGTCCCTTTTATCACTATGTACTGTCTGTCTTACTTGTTTGTCTTTTTTAACCTGAAGTTTATTTCATCAGATATCAGTATGGCAACTGCTGCTTTTCTCTGGTTACCATTTGCTCCGAGTATTGTTTCCCACCCTTTCACTCTGAATCTCTGTTTGTCCTTATGGCTGAGGTGTGTCTCTTGGAGACAGCGTATGGATGGGTTTTGGTTTTTAATCCAGTCTGCTACTCTGTGTCTTTTATTGGTGAGTTCAGTCCATTAACATTTAGAATGATGATTAATACATGAGGATTTCCTATGACCATTATTTCCTTTTAAAAATTTACTTATTTTTATTTTTGTTTTTTTGTTGTCCAAACTCTATTCCATTTATTTTGATGTTTTGTTTGAAGTTGAAGAGCCTCCTTCAGTATTTCTTGAAGTATCAGTTTCGTGCTGGTGAATTCCCTCAGCTTCTGTGTGTCTGAGAAGGTGTTTATTCTTCCTTCATATCTGAAGGATAATTTTGCTGAATAATTTATTCTTGGCTGGAAGTTTCTCTCTTTTAATATTTTGAATATTTGATTCCATTCCCTCCTGGCTTGTAGAGTTTCTGCTAAGAAGTCTGTTGCCAGCCTGATGGGTTTACCTCGAAAGCTTATAGTTCTTTTTTCCCTAGCTGCCTTGAGAATTGTTTTTGTCTTTGTTTTTTGATATCTTCAGTACATTATGTCTTGGAGAAGATCTGCTAGGGTCCAGGTATCTAGAGGACCTGTTTTCTTCTTGAATTTGGGGCTCCAGATCTTTCCATAGGTTTGGAAAGTTCTCGTCTACTATTTGAGTATGCTCTCTGTAGAGTGCTCTGCTCCTCCTCCCAATCCTATTATCCTAATGTTGTTTTGTCTCATGGAAACAGATAGTTCTTGCAGAGTTCTTTCAGTTCTTTTCCTTCTGTATTCCTTATCTTCCTCTTTCTGAGATGTTCCCATGTTCCGATCTTGAATATCCCTAATTCTTTCCTCCATCTGGTTGGCCCTATTTTTTATGGCAGTATTATTTATCTCTCGAATTTCCATCTTGTTCTTCCTTATAGTTTGAATTTCTTTTGTTCCTTTTGTTCATGGATTTCCTTTCCAAGATCATTCATGGCAGCTATGTTTTGCCGGTATGTTTTCATTTCTCTGAGAGCCTTTAGAATGGCTATTTTATATTCTGTTAGTTCATAAATTTCTATATCCTTAAGATCCTTTTCTGGAGACTTTTCATGTTCTTTCCGAGCAGCTTTAAATCTTAAGGTACTCATATTGTCTGTTGTGTTCTTCAGCATGAGGGCTTTATTTCCAGCAGAGCCAGGAAATCACAATTTCTTTGATTAGTATTTTTGTGGTGTCTTGCTCTACAGCAGCCACTAGATCACACTGTTGGGGGGGGGGCAAGGTTTGGGAGAGAGGGGAGGGGTCTAAGTGGTATCTCTGGTCTCCACCTGTGTTTGGATGCAGGGCGTGGAGGTCCACTATTTCTCTGCTTCCTGCAGTTCACTGGGGAAGCCCCGGGAGCAGGGGGAGGCCAGCAAAATGCAAGCAGAGGCCGCTCAACTTCCTGAGTTTTCATGGGGAAGCTGCGGGAGATGCGGGAGGCTGATGGGATGTAGGCTGGGGGCGTTCACGTTGGTTGGGGCAAATTCTGTCAAATCCTCCTTTGTCCCTTCTCCAGTGTTTTACCTGGGCCAGTTTTTGTTTTTGTTTTTTGAGCGATTCGTTTCCACAGCAACCACTCTGGACAGCGTTTGGTAGCGCAAGCTGCAGGTGTGTATGCCTTGTGCCAAGGGGGTTGCGGGGTAAGGGAGCTGTGCACGCCCATGCCGGAAGCTATGAGAGTGCTGCGACAGCTCCATGCATGTGCCCCACAGGCGGGAGGCTGGGGGGTGGGGGGCAGGGTGCCGTGCTAGGGTGCCACGCAGCACCTGTGCCTTGAACTGAGGGCGCGGGGAGTCATGATGCTGTATCTGGGGCCCTAATCCTGTCTGGGGCTCTTCAGTGCCTCACTGGGCTTCCTTGCTACTCAGAGCTTGTCTCCAAAGCTTTGTCTCCAATATGCTGCTTTTAGGTCCAGCTCCCTCAATCTCTCCTCTTTCCCAGCGCTCTGGTTTCCATTCTTACCAACGTTTGGCCTCCTGCCTTCCCTGTATCGTGTTGCTCCCTGATTTGTTTCTAGTTCCTTTAGTAAGCCGCTGTGGTGTCAGGTTGCTCTCCGTCTCTGCTCCTTTCCTTCTCTCCTGTTCGCCTCCCTTTCTCTAACCTTTAGGTGTTCTCTTGTGATGCGTGGATTTCTCATTTGTCACTGTGCCACTGGAGGTTTCCCATGTTGGATTCTGGCTGGCTGTTTAATTGTATTTTCCGGGGGAGGTTTAACCAACTTCCTCTCTGGTCGCCATCTTGCTGATACTCCATATTGGTTCTTCCGTTCTTGAATTTTATTTGGCTATTATTTCAGGTCCACTATTTCACCTTTTATGATTTCTAGTTCTCTGTTGAAAATTTTAATCTTGGCTTTTATTTTTCAAAGGTATGTATTTTGTAAAGCAACTGGGTTGGGACACAGTGGCATGATTTAATTTATATTTTTTAAACTTACTATTTTATTATTAAATTTATTGTGACATTGGTTAGTAAAATTATATAGATATCAAGTATACAATTCTATAATATATCATCTATATGTTGCATTGTATATTTTATCCTTCCTGCTATTGGATTTTCTAAAACTTTCCCATCTGAACTCACAAGCCATAGTATCCAAACCCACATTCATATCCCTTAACAGCAGCTTTAGCTCCAGCCAAAATACTTAGGCTCCTAACTTCCACTTCACATGTTTTGGACTAAGCCTGATAGTTCTTTTCCTCAGATGCTCCAATCTTTGCCAAATAATCAACCATATTGTCATTATTTTGGATGTGATCCTTTTATTTCAAAAGATGAAAATAATTTGTCATCAAAAGACAGTTATAGTAATTCTTGTTTGTATTAGAATTGAAATCAGTAGAAAGCTTAAACAAAGTTGGATTTCCTTCTTTTGTTTTGAGGGAACATATTGTGAATTCCACTGTTAAGTAGAGAGGTTAATGGGCAAAATCATCAAGTATTTATGGCTCTCTTAATGCCTCGCTCCCTGCCAGTTGCAGTAGGGTATATAAAAGGAAGTATAAAACAATGATTGTGCTCTTGAAAATATTTTAAATTCTCTATTCTGATGGTCCATGTTCACAGTGATAACCTAATAACACTGCAAGATCCTGACATGCCCTTATTTTCTGAATCATAGAAGTGTTGATACTTACACTTTTTTTGTTCATTGTATAACATATAGTAATTCTGTATCAGTTTGTATATTTGTGAATCTTAATTAACTAACACATTAACTGGAATGAACCTTTCCCAATCATTCTGGGCAAAAGAAGGTTTATATTATTAAATGCTTTTTAGTATATGATGTTGCTATAGGTCAAATTTAGACATTTTTATGAATATTTTTTAGTTTATTTGGATAAATAAGTAAATGAGCTGGAAATATAAGTTGGTGAAATATAAACATTTAGTTTTTTAGGAGACTTGAGAGACATATTTGATGAGAAGGTAAATAAGTTAATTGGTTAGTGACAGAGACTCCATTTATGAGTAGTAGTCATCAGTAAGGTGGAATGGATAGATATGAGAAAGAGCCAGTGGTGGGGAAAAGTGAGTAGGATAAAAGATGAATGGATAGATATGAGAAAGAGCCAGTGGTGGGGAAAAGTGAGTAGGATAAAAGATAAATGGATAGAAAAGGTTAATTCATTGACATGGGGTTGTAGGTCGGAAGTTATACTAAGGAAGTTGTGTAGGTCATAGATAAGGGGGTATCTATGTAAAAGGCAGTGTAGAATTTATACATGCAGATATGGGAAGATTGGGGAACAGAAATGACATTCCAAGAGACAAGAAATTCTTGAGTATATTAAAATATGAAAAATATAGAGAAGAGTAAAAGAAATTAAGGTTGAAAAATAGGTTGTAAAAATGATAGGGAGTTCCCTGGTGGTGTAGTGGCTAGGCTTCAGCGCTGTCAACGCTGAGGCCTGGATTTGATTCCCAGCCAGGGAACTACCCACATTAAAAAAAAACAAAACAAAAAGACCACCAAACAAACCAAAACCAGAAACAAAAATGATAGAGGATCTAGGATGTTGGTATAACTTATATAGTAGATGTAGGAGAACTATTGAAACTTTTAATGCAAATATAATATTAATTTACTAGCTTTAAGAAGTGAGTGCTAAAAGTAAAGAAATGGACTCATGATTTGGATCAGCGGTTCTTAAAAGTTTTTGGTCTTAGGATTCTACTCTTAAGTTGTTGAGGACCCCAGAGAGCTTTTGCTAGAACTCATCTGATACCATACATAATCATTGCAATATAATGTGTAGTGTCTGATGGGTTCTAGATTTATGGTATGTGAGTGTCTAATCTCTTTGTTGTACATCTGATGAGTTTGTTTCTGTTTTGTTTGTTTATTTATTTTGTTTTTCGGATTCCACATCTAAGTAAAATCATATGATATTTGTTTTTGACTTATTTCACTTAATCATAATACCTTTTAGGACCATCCATGTTGTTACAAATGGGAAGATTTCATTCATTTATATGGCTGAGTAATATTCCATTGTATATGTGTACCACATCTTCTTTATCCATTTTTCTATCCATGGACACTTAGGTTGCTTCCATATCTTGGCTATTGTAAATAATGCAATAGTGAACATAGGACTCCACATGTCTTTTCAAATAGTGTTTTGGATTTCTTTGGATAAATACTCAGAAGAGGAACTGCTGTGTCATATGGTAGTTCTATTTTTGTTTGAGAAAACTTCATTCCGTTTCTCATAGTGGCTGTACCATTTATGATCCCACCAGCAGTGCACGGGCTTCCCTTTTCTCTACATCCTTGTCAACACTTACTGTTTTTTGATTTATTGATGCAAGCCATTTTGACAGGTGTGAGATGATACCTCATTGTGGTTTTAATTTGCATTTCCCTGATGATTAGTGATGTTGAGCTGCTTTTCATGTCTGTTATACCTTGGCAAGGTTATGACACCCTACTGAGTTGTTAGTACAGTGCTTTCAACATAAGCGCATGGTGGCAAGTTTGTAAACTTTATTGTCAGTTTTTGGGTATGACGGCAGCTCTGATGGCCATTCCAGAAAAATTGCTTTGAAGGGTGGACTAGGTGCTGGCATAAGTGCATAGCTTCCCAAGGGAGTACTTCAGAGGTAACTGGTTGATATTCAGCAGTGAGATAAGTAGCACTTTTTTTTAGGATGACTTTGCAAAATTAGTTGTCCAACCTTGTATAGTTGGTGAATATCTTCTTCTATTTAGCAGGTTGTCTTTTCATTTTGTTGACAGTTTCCTTTGTTGTGCAAAAAAACATTTTAGTTGATGTAGTCTCATTTGTTTATTTTTTTCTTTAGTCTCCCTTGTCTGAGGAGACATATCAAAAAATAAATTGCTAAGAGCAAAATACTACCTGTATTTTCTAGGAGGTTTATGGTTTCAGGTCTTAACATTTCAGTCTTTAATCCATTTAGAGTTTATTCTTGTTTGTGGTGTAAGAAAGTGATCCAGTTTTATTCTTTTGCATGTGTCTGTTCAGTTTTCCCAACACCATTTATTGAAGATTGTCTTTACCCCATTGTATATTGTTGCTTCATTTGTCATAGATTAATTCGCTATATAGGTGTGGATTTATACCTGAGCCTTCTATTCTGTTTCATTAATCTCTGTGTCTGTGTTTATGACAGTACTATGCTGTTTTGATTACTGTAGCCTTGTAATATAGTTTGATATTGGGTACCTTTAACTTTGTTCTTTTTTTTTTTTTTTCCTCAAGATTGCTTTGGCTATTTGGGGTCTTTTGTTTGTCCATATAAATTTTAGGATTATTTGTTCCATTTCTATGAAAAATGCCATTGGAATTTTGATAGGGATTGCATCGAATCTGTAGATTGCTTTGGATTATATGGACATTTTAATGATGTTAATTCTTCTTATCCATGAGGACAGTATATATTCAGCTTTGTAGCTTGCTATTCCCATATATGGACTCTGGCTTGTTGTCCTAGTTTCTGTCTTCAGTACAATGCTCATAAGATTACTAATGATGATCCAACTTCTTGAGTGATACATATTAGGATGAATTAGTTTTAATTGTACTAATTGTAGCCCTCAGAAGGTAGAGTTCCCTTTTAGGGTTTTTTTTGTTTGTTTGTTTGCTTGCTTGTTTGTTTTAGGATGCTCAGAAGTAATGAAGTTTTCCCTAAGAATTTTAGGTATTTCAGTAATAATACCTTGTACCTTGAGGAATTTAGGACTAAATAAGATCGTGTAGCATACACATACTCAAAATTTCTCAATGGTTTTTTTGGTCTAGAATTTAGCATTTAATGCTGTAACTATGTTTTTTTGACATCCAGAATGCATTTATATGCTTCCCATTTTCTTGTATTTTATATTTGACCATTTAATGTATAATTCCTATTTTGAACATATGACAAATAGCCTACTAAACAGTGAATTTTAAATCTTCTTGAAAGGAATTTTAAGGCTTCCGATGGATATGAATTCTGTGGTCAGACTATAATCAGCTACCTTTTAATAATAATAATTACAAATATTAGTAAAGTTGTACAGAGGGAAGAAACACCTGTATTATGTTTTCTATCCTTGCAACATAGATCATGGTGGTATAAACAGTGTTTTCAAAGGGGGAAATTATCATATAGAAGTATATTTATCTGTTGTTTTTAAGTACATACGTTGTTATAATACTGCATTTTTCTTTGATTTTTTTCACCACAAGAATAATCTCAGATGGTTGTTTTTAATTTTTATGTCGTTAAAGGAAATCATGTAGAGTGCATACCAAGTTTAGAATTACTATTTTCAAAACTGAATCACAATCAAGACTCTCTCTCTCTCTCTCTCTCTCTCTCTCTCTCTCTCTCTCTCACTCACACACACACACACACACACACACACACACACACACAGAAATAGATTAGTAATTAAGGCACAGCCATATCAATGATAAGAATAATGCTATCTGAAAAAACACCAAGTAGCAAGTAATAACTTTTCTTATAGCGGTTTTTCCCTTTGAATTACTAACTTGATATAGGATTACATCTTATTTATACATCACAAATGCTTATTCTGTTTATTTATATAGTAAAAATAGCATATGTTAATATTTAATTATAATTTTCTACTAAATTTCATATATGGCATATAGCACTATGAATAGAAGTTCATACATATGAATAAAAAGAGACTGCACTCTGAATGTTTGTATATCAATATTTCAGCCTTCTTAAAATGTTAAATTATTTTAAAATACTAATTAAATATATGTTGTACTATTTTTTTAATAGAACTTTTTACTCATAATTTTTTTTCTTTTAAAGATCAGTGGATAAGTCTGTCATAGTGTATGATACTGTAAGTATTTCAAAATTTTATGTGTGATCTGCATAAATTATGTTTATTTATTGGGCTACTGAACTTCATTTAGTTAGGCAAGATGAAAAAAAAAGTATACCTTTTTCTTCTGTTTAGGGTGCCCAAGAAATATAATATATACATTTTCAGAAATGCTAGAATAGTTATTTTGCAAGTAAGGTATTGATTGGTTCTAGGACAAGCCCTTAAATCTTTCAATGATGATTTTAAGATGGACAGATGTTTAATCTATGAAGAAAATACAGATTTAAAGACCATCAATTTCCAGAATATCACTTAATATCAGTTTTTTTTTTCTTTTTAATGTCAATTATTCTTAAACCCTCACACCACCTTTTCAAAACCACAAAGGATAAATGTTTATCCCAGGGTTTGAGGAGGGTATAGCTGAAAGTGACCTAACACTGTTTAGAGTCCTGGCTGGATTTAGAGAATCCAGGAATAATAATAGGTCATAATTTGGAAAAAATGGGAGTTTTTGGTAGATCAGTGTGAATGAAGACCAGGTTGCCCAAGTAAGAAGAAAAACAATCTTTTTACATAGACTGAAGATGTAATTAATGAAAATATTCTTCAGGAGAAATCGATGTTGAGTGAAGCCTTATAATGATTGAATTCAGGCTATAGTTGTCCCAGTAAAAAAAAATCAACAAAATCGTAATGGGTCAAACAAGAAATTCTCCATGTAGAAAGAAGTTCAAATCACTGAGAGTTCTGGCAGGAAACAGGAAAGAATACTCAAAATATGTGAAATAGATATTTAATATTTCTGATGAAATTTTCATGAGATTTTACATTTATAGAAAGAGTTACAACATATATACATATATAGATTCTGGATGGCCAGCTAAGTGTACTCAAAATCTACTCATATAGAAATTAGTCACTTAGACTTAGGTCCTGCAAAATGTACAAGTCAAATATCATAGGGAAATTACAAATTATTTCATGTAATAGATGTTTAGATTACTCTTACTACATTCAAACAAATCAGCAAAAGCCAAGAATCTATTATACTAAAATTTCTTGGAAAGTGGTCAGTAAACAACAGTGCTGATAATTAAGAAAGAGTGAAATAAGTACTTGTATAGATGCTAATTTTTATTCTTTGGGTAAAGTTTCAACTTATATTAATGGCTAATAATATTAAAATATATATAGCATATAAACCATTTATGTTAAACAAATTTATATTAGTACCTTTACTTTTGCCTGAATAGATATAAAGTTTTTTTTATTTGTTTCTTTTTTTTCCTCCAGAATACTGAGAATATACTTCACACATTGACTCAGCATACCAGGTCTGAACTTAACCTCACTGTATTAATAATTTAAAAATTAGTCTGAGGATACATAACAGTTGTTTTTATTAACTAGGTATGTCACAACTTGTGCCTTTGCACCCAATATCCTTTTACTTGCTACTGGTTCAATGGACAAAACAGTGAACATCTGGCAATTTGACCCGGAAACACTTTTCCAAGGTTAGTAAGGACATAATATTTAACCCAGTTCAACTCTGTTCACTATTAAAATCAGAAATTCAGTAATTTTTTTGACAAATTATCAACATTGTTTTTTTTTTTTTCAATATAAAATATACATCCATATTTAGTATAATTTTAAAGTAATTTTAGAGAAGACAGTGTTAGAGTAGTTGACCTATGTTAAAACTGTTGATATTCATGTATATCACACCTTCCATAGCTTTGTAAACTATTTATTTATACTTCATACACATTTTTCAGATAAGTATAGCCTGAAAACAGAATACAAATGACAGTTTTATTTTGTTGATTTTTATATTGGGTCTCATCATGTAACAATGACATATAATTTAGGAATATTTTATTTTTATCACTATCAGCATTAACCAAATAGTGATGCTGAAATGCAGATGATAGAGCAAATAGAATTCTTTTGCTGATAAGAATTTTGTTTTATAAAGAAAAATTGTCTTTATTGAGTAAAAAATAAAAATTTCCAAGAGAATGGTATTTTATGTATAAAATAAATTCATATTATACATACTATTATTTGATTTTCTGAAATTTCTTAAAAGGTTAAAGTAGTAAACCAGATTTAAGGACATCTTACTTTTTAATTCAAAGTGAGAATGTTTATAAAGGAAGTGCTTTTTCTTGTTAACTTGCCTTTTTGTGTGTTTTTTGGTTGTTTTTTTTAAGCAAGGAGCACAGAAGGTCAAGTGAAGCAGTTTATTGAAGATTGGTCAGAAGATGATGTCTCAACATGGCTTTGTGCACAAGATTTAAAAGACCTTGTTGATGTTTTCAAAATGAATAACATTGATGGAAGAGAACTGTTAAATCTTACAAAAGAAAGTCTGGCTGATGATTTGAAAATTGGTAAGATTAGTGAAAGATACTGTGATTGTATAGGACAGTATATTTTTATTAGATTAAGGCAAGGAAATGTTACATAGCATTCTTTAGGTAATAAAACCACCATGTAACTGTAATTTTAAAAACATATATTTTAAAATTTGAGATGTAATTACTTAGGATAAACCCTCTGTTTTATAAGGGTACAATATATAGTGATTTTTAGTATATTCATGGAGTTGTACAGCTACCACCGCCAATTTCATCACTTCAAGAAGAAATGCCCATTAGCATTCACTCCTTATACCCTTTCTCTCTAGTCCCTGGCAACTACTAATGTACTTTCTATCTCTAAGGATTTGACGATTCTTGACATTTTATACAAATGGAATCCCACAAAATATGGCCTTTTGTTTCTGGCCTCTTTTATTCAGCATGTTTTCAAGGTTTATCTATGTCATAGTACATATTAGTACTTCAGTTCTTTGCATGACTGAATAATATTCCATTGTATAAATATCATTTTTTGTTTATCTATTCATCAGTTGATTTAATTTAGATTGGTTTCTTTTGTTATTAAACTTATTTTTTTTAATTCATTTTTATTGTTAGACTTGTTGGGGTGACATCTGTTAGCAAGGATTACATAGGTTTCAGGCATACAATTCTACAGTGAATTGTCTGTCAATTTGTATAATAAGTTCACCACCTAATGTGACTTCTCTTTCCATCACCTGTTAAACTTATTAAGATGACATTGGTTAGCAAAAATTACATAGGTTCCAGATGTACAATTTTATACATGTTCTTTGGCTGGGAATTGAACCCAGGCCACGGCATTGAGAGCACCGATGCCTAGCCACTACACCACCAGGGAACCCCTCCAGGTATACAATTCTACAGTGCGCTGTCAATGGTCCTGCATTATGTGTTCACCACCAGCGTCAGTTCTCTATCACCATGTACTTGACTCTCCTCCCTCCCTCTCCCATTGTCTCCCTCTGTGCCCTCAGGTAACCACTAAACTATTGACTGTAACCATAAGTTTTTGTTTCTTTGTTGCTTTCAGTTTTATATTCCACATATGAGGGAAGTCACATAGCTCTTGTTTTTTTTTCCTGTCTGGCTTATTTCACTTAGCACGATGATCTCAAGGCTATTATAAATAATGCTGCTGGGAAAATTCATGCACAAGTTTTTATATGAGCAACTGTTTCCATTTTTCTTGGGTGTAGAATTAGGAATGGAATTGGTCATATTGTAGCTCTATGCTTACATTTGAGGAACTGCCAGACTATTTTCCAAAGCAGCTGTGTTCTCACTAGCAATGTATGAGAAAATTTCAGTTTTTCCATATCTTCACACTTGTTTGCTTTTTAAATCACAGCAATCCTAGTGATGTCTCATTGTGATTTTGATATGCATTTTCTTGATGGTTAGTGGTGTTGAACATCTTTTCATGTGCTTATTGGTCATTCGTATATCTTCTTTGGAGAAATGTCTATTCAGATCCTCTGCCCATTTTAAAAATTGGGTTATTTGTCTTTTTATTGTCTAATTGATTACATATAAATTTGGATACTAGACCCTTATCAGATATATGACTTATAAATATTTTTTTCCATTTACTACACCAAAGTTTTAACATTTTATGAAGTCCAGTTTACCTTTTTTTTCCTTTTGTTGCTTGTGCTGTAGGTGTAATAGCTAAGAATCCATTGCCTAATCCAAAATCTCAAAGATTTACACCTGTGTTTTCTTCTATGACTTTTATAGTTTTAGCTCTTACATTTAGGTTTATGATCAATTTTCTTTTGACTAAGTAATATAGATGGGTCTGTTTATTGGGCCTCATATCACTAGCAAAACACAAGGACTTGATGAAGCCCATTTTCAATGTGCAGGTTGACAGTTCCATAAGGAGGGCAGAGGAAAAGAAAAGGACAGTCAGAAATAGAGATATTTGGCCTGGTTTATGATCAATTTTGACTTAATTTTTGTATATGGTATGAGGTAGGATATCTAGTTGTTCCAGCACCGTTTATTGAAAAGATGATTCTTTTCCTTTTGAATTATCTTGGCATCTTGTTGAAAATCAATTGACCATAAATGTGAAGGTTTATTTCTGGACTCTTAATTCTATTTCACAGATTTATTTGTCTGTTTTTATTAGTACCACACTCTTTAATTATGGTAGATTTGTAGTAAGTTATGTGTGCTCCATTTTTATTTTTATTTTCAAAATGGTTTTGCTACTCTAGTTTCCTTGCATTTTCTATGTGCATTTTATGCAGAATTTCAATATTTGCAAAAAAGCTACTCAATATTCATAGGGATTGTATTGAGTCTGTAGATCAATTTGAGAATTATTGTTATCTTAACAATATTACATTTTCCAATCTATAAACACAGGATTTTTTCTGTTTATTCAGGTCTTCTTAATTTCTTTCAACAATCCTTTGTAATTTTCATTGTACAAGTCATTTTTTTCTTTGTGTACAATTCAGTGGCTCTTAGTGTATTTACCACTATCTAATTTCAGAACATTTTTATTACCCCAAAAGAACCCCAATGTCTTCTCTCTGTCGCCACCACTAATCTATTTTCTGTCTCTGCAAATTTTCCTATTTTTGACATTTCCTTATAAGTAGAACCATGCAACATGTGACCTTTTGTATCTGGCTCCTTTTAACATAAAGTGTTCAGGGTTTTTGTGTGTATAAATAGTTCATTCCTTTTTATAATATTCCATTGTATTGCTATGACTGTGTCACATTGTATTTATCCGATAATTCGTCACTTGGTGGACATTTGGGTTGCTTCCTCTTTTTGGCTGTTATCAATGATGCTGCTGTGAACACATATGAGGGATGTCCGGAAAGTATCCGGTTATGTAATAAGTAAAACAGAGGCATTTATGGCTGGATTTTTTCCAGACAGCCCTCATATGTATGAGTTTTTGTTTGAATATATATGTTTTCATTTTTCTAGGACATATGATTAGGAGTAGAATACCTCTACATTTAACATTTTCAGAAACTTTCAGAATATCTTCCAAAGCAGCTGTACCATTTTACATTCCCACATGCAATGTACGAGGTTTCCAATTTCTTCATCTTTGTCAACACCTGTAATTACCTGTCTTCCTGATTATAGCCTTCCTAGTAAATTTGAAGTGGTATTTCATTGTGGTTTTGATTTGCATTTACCTAATGATAAGGAGCATCTTTTCAAGTGTTTATTGGCCATTTATTTATCTTCCTGGGAGAAATGTCTATTCAGATTCTTTGACCTTTTAAAATTGATTTGTTTTTTTTTTTTTGTTACTGAATTGTAAGAATTTATATATTTAGGGTACTAGATCCTTATCAAAAACATTTTAAAGTCTTCACATCATGCTCTAATAAACACAATAAGCAGATATTGTTATCAATAAGCTATAGTAAAATCTTAATTAACCAGAAAGGTTAGGAAAGAAGATATCCATAGTGAGATTTATTGTTAATGAAGAGTCAAATAACAAAGCTTGTTATAGAAAACCATCTTAAAGTATGGTATTATACTCCCCTTACATAGTAATGATAGTATGCGAACCTATTTAAATCTCTTGGAAGCATATGGCCTTTTAAGGAGTTAACAGAATGATGATTTTGTGAAAATAGTTAGAATTAGATGGTTTTGTACCCAGGCCATACTGAGAAAGTTACTTTGTATCTCTAATAACTTATTTCCTTTATAATTTATTCTTTCTTCCTGAAAGTAGGTAATACAGTGTAGTTGGGTTTTTCTTTGGTTTCTGTTTTTTTAAGTTCTGGTGAATTTAGCATCTTCATTAGTTGATTTCTCATTACTCTCTTAGAGCAAATCTTCACAGCACCTTGCAGGAACACTTGACAGTGTGAAATTAATTAAACTAATTTCAGATTTTAACAAAGGATGTTTGAAAACAACAGAGAAGCATAGTAATAAAAAAGAAGTAGTAATAAAATTCTATTCTGATAGATACATAAAGAATTAGTAATTCTTACAGGATTCAGTGGCCAGAATTTTGAAACATGAGTCTCAGGGTAGTAGTTAATCATTTTAAAGGACACTGAAATAAGTTTTGAAAAGTATTAGGCCCAAGCAAAAATTGAAATGTAATTTAAATAAGTTTTATAGTGGTCTAATAGCAAATTGGGAAAATCATTATTATGAATGGAGACAAAAATGTTGCATATTCTCTAGTAAATAAGAAATCTGTGTTGTGTTTGTGTTTTAAGATTTGGAAAGTTAGCAGATTCAACAAATTAAATACATCATAAATTAGTAAATAAATAGACTAGGACATTTTTATTCACATCATACTAAAATATTTTAAAGTTTTTGCAAAATTATGAAGGATCCAGAGGTAACTTTAATCTTCTGTAAGTGCTACTTTAAGATACAGTGAATTTCTTTGTCTTGAATTTTAAGAAAATTTGTTTCATTCAAACAGTACATTAGAATAGAGAATTGAAAATGGGTCTAGGAAAAAAAATGTGAGTAGGCAAACTGATGAGTATATGATAATGAATTTTACTCTTTCAAGGGATAACTACCTTAGTTGCATTTGCCTTTGTAGTACAACTGTTAAAATGGTTCCTATGTCAGTATGAATAAATACAAATTTTTTTAACATTTATCATATGCAGGAAATTCGAGCAGTTCATCAAATCTCTTTTCAGTGAGCCTTTTGTAGATAGACAGTAAAGGAATCTTTCTGTTGGAATCTTGTGCTTTAAATTTAACCTAGGATAACAGTCATTTTATGGTATTGTGTTAATAAAAACGAAGGGTACAAAAGACATACAGTTTTTAGTAGGGAATAACTTCTTATACCTAGTACTACATTGGCATAAGAAATGTCCAGACAGATAATAGGTACAAAAGATCCTTGACTTTGAGAGAGAGATATATTAGACATTTATGAGTCTATGAATTTGCAAACTCCACTCTAGCATTTACTCTCTCATTCAAAAAGCATAAATTATGAAAAGTGATGTGCAGGAAAGTCTCTGAGCTGTGAAGCTTGGCAAACAGTAAGTCCACTAACTAGCCATAGGACTTTTATCTGCACATTGGCCTCAGTTTATATCTGAGCTTCAGGAATATTGCAAAAATTCTACTTATCTTGGAGTTGGGAATTGCTATAGATAATGTAATAGTGGAAACTTGGAATGACACATGCCAAGGAATTTGTATATTTTATCAGTCCTTACACTTCTATTCAAATAATTCAAACAATAGTCAAATGAGGTTTATTTCAAAGAGTTCCCTCTACCTTTTGCACTTGTGTTTCCAAGAAACCATAAAAGCACGAGGCATTTGTATAATTTTCTAATTTAAAAATTATATCAAGTTACATCAAATTTTTTTTCAAATTTTATATATCAACTCTCTTATCCTCAGATCTTGAAAGTTTCATGTTTCAGTTTCTAGTAATACACTACTTCCTGAAGTAGATTTTAACTTGTTGCCTAAGTCCATATACTGTTAAGTAACAGACGTTTACCATCTTTTTTCTTTATACATGATTAAAGTGAAACAGTTCCTTCAAATCTAGTTCGTATTGCCGGACTTGCTACTGGAGTGGGCATAATCCTTACAGTTCAGCTGCTGCTGTTAATGAGCTGACCCCACTTTCCAGTGAGTACTTTTTGGGCATTCTGGGATCTCCTTTGCTCAAGCCCATCAGATGCCCTGTTGCTTCCTTGTACACATATGCCATCCTCAGGTCTTACGGATGGATGTTAGTGGTTTGTTGTCACCTACTTAGTGTATATTTTGAGGTTGATGAGGATCCCTAAGCTACCTTGTTTTGTTGGAAACATCTGTGGGATTTGATTTTGCTGTCTGGTTTCTCCAATTTTATGTGGGGATTCTGAGAAATTAAGCTGTCTTCAATTCATTTTAAAATTCCTAGCGTCATATTTGTCCCTAGAGTCATATTTCCTTTTCTTTCCTAACATAGTTTTTGTCTTGCTTTTTTCTTGATCATTCTAGTCAGAAGCTTGTTTTTCTTAATAAGATTTATTTTAAATATAGTTTTTTAGTTTATTTTTTTTCCCACCTTGAGAAACCAACATTTGGTTTTGTCCCCTCTGGTGGCATTGGAGAGGTGATAAAGTGACCAGCCTGTGGGCTGTGCTTGTTAGTTCCAGACTGTCATGCTGTCTTGTTACTTGCTTCCACTTGATGCTGGCATTGCTGCTTTGGCAACCATCTAGCAGGACAAAGTTAGCATTAAGGGTGCAAGTAGAAAGGTCTGTTTTCTATTTCATGTGAGCAGATCTTTTCTGCAAGCTGTCATCTCCTGTCCCCCACTCTGGAACCCAGTTACCTCTACTTTTTCAGATTTTCTGAGTTTTGTTTTCTCTTTTTTACATTTAGTTGTGTCCAGACTCCATCAATTCTCAATTATGTAGCAATTCCAGGGATGGGTAAGGGGTGGCCATGAGGGTATAGGAGCTGGTGGCCTATTTAACTTGTCATCTTCTTAAAAACCAGTTTCCTATTCAGTGTTATAGTATATACAGGCATACCTCATTTATTGCACATGCTTTATTGCACTTCACAGATGTTGTGATTTTTACAAATTGAAAGCAAGAACCTCTACCAGCAAAAAGATTATGGCTCGCTTAATTGTGGTGGTGTGAAACTGAACCCGCAATATCTCTGAGGTATGCCTGCATAGCATGGTATTGCCCATTACTCAGACTGAGTGAGGGTTTACTAGCCCTCAGCTAGTAAGGGCCCTTTCTTAATGAGCAATTAGGTTCATTAACACTCACTCCATACCCCCAGTCACAAAAGGAGATGTTTTTCTGGCTAAGTTCGGTAGATTTGATTTGGTAGCTGCTTGCTTGAGGGCAAAACAGTCTGATTCTGTTTTTAAATGACATTAAAATTGGACAAGGATAACACCCAATTTAACCTTTGCTTATTTGGGGCATTTTAAAATAGGCTTTGTTATATTCTCCATTATAAACATGTTTTTTGGTGGTGGCGGGTAGCTCCCTGGCTGGGAATCGAACCCACGCCGCAGCATTGAGAGCGCTGAAGCCTAGCCACTGCACCACCAGGGAACACCCCCTTCCATTATAAACATTCTAAACATTAGCAGGCATGATATTTTTGACAGAGTGGGAAATACATATTTTTTTCCAAATATTAAATGCTTCTGTATCCTTCTCTTATTATATGTTGTGTAATTATCTCCTTAAATAAGAAGGCTACTGTCTAGTTGTAAACATGTTTTGGTTACTTTTTTAAAAATTGTTTTAAAAATCCTCAATTTGATTTCAGTGAGTCACATAGGATATCAGTGACATGCAGTCCCTAAAAGGCAGGCAGCTGCTAGGTTGACTTGCCACACTTCCTTAGGTATAGTCAAGGACCCCAGATAGATTTAAACAGCTGATGGCACATCAGGCAGTATGAGCTTCATGTTCAAATTGGTTTCTCTTTCCCTCAAAGTCTTTTTGGGACAATTTGTGTTTTTGTCACAGCCAGGAACCTTGAGCTCATGATTCCCACCCCTACCCATGTATCCCCACCAATTTTACAAGGGGATTGCTAGCAAACCAGCCCAAGAGGAAGACATTATCTTTGCACTATCAGGAAACAAATCTGCCCTCTGGCTGGGAGGGAGATACTATCTCTAGCTTCTAAGGATATTTGTTAACACCCCAAAAGAGATTGCAGAGATGAAAGGTGTCATAGGTGTGTATAAACATGATGGAGAATTACCTCCCAACTGAAGGAAAGCTGATTCAGCTTTTTATGGGAATTATTAGGTATTCTGAAATACAATTCTTTTCTACCCAAGGGACCCCCAAATCCCTCCACTTAAAGTAAAACTGTCAGCTAGTTCTAAACATGTAAACAGCTATTAACACTAAAATTAATTGTACTAAACCTGAAATTAAAAATCAAGATAATCTTTAAAAAGATTAAAAATACACATGAATGAAACTTGTGTGTGCAGTCTTAAACAAACTTTATTGGTGATTGTGCTTCATATAACTTGTAGAAAATAATATATCAATTTTTATAAAGTTTATAAGATGGAATTTTTACATTATTAAGCTGAACATCTTTAAAAATTATTTTTAGAAAATTTTTTGGGGAGTTCGCTGATGGCGTAGTGGCTTAAGGCTTCGGCGCTGGCGCTGTCAGCGCTGCGGCCTGGGTTCAATTTCCAGCCAGGGAACTACCCACATACCAAAAAGCAAAAAATAAAACAAAAAAACAAAAACATTTTTTGTCTAAATAACCAATAGTAATGAGCCTTTTCTGATTTTGTGTAGTATGTTAGTGTTCAGCAGTCCGTTATTCTTGAGGAACTTTTCAAATTAAAGCTTGTTTAGAATGAATAATCTACTAGTTGCTCATTTATTTTACCCACACAATATTCTATACTACAAAAATTCACTATGTGGTAAAAAATCTAAAGATTTTTGGCTGTAGTAGATAAAAATCTTCCTCTATTTGCTATGATAAAAACTTGCATAAAGGTTACAAGTAGTTCTCCAGCCCTAACAGAATAATTTCTTTTTAGAATCTTTAGGACTGCGTAGTAAAGTTCTGAGGAAAATTGAAGAGCTCAGGACAAAGATGAAAACTCTTTCTTCTGAAATTCCTGATGAATTTATATGTCCAATCACTAGGGAGCTTATGCAAGATCCTGTCATCGCATCAGGTATGTGTGATGTTATTCTAAGTTTCAAGGCATATTATGTGTTAAATGAGTAAATAGTGCAGACAGTTCACACAAGTTTGTTTAAATGTGAAAAATGTTCAAAATTCCTGTATTAGTTCATATAAATAGTTTCCGGTTGTTTTTTTCTTTTTAACTCATTAGATCTGAGGTGATCTATTGAACATCGTGTATTTCAAAGAATAAAATTGGATAGAGTAGGTTTGGATAAGATGAAAGATAAAAGGAATAAGTTTTACAAGCTTTACTTAAACTTCTGAAATGTGTAGTTTACTAGAATGTAAACTTAAAATACAGGGTCTGGCAGAAGTAAATCCCTTTTTTATGAACTGGTAATCCATACCAAATCTTTGATTATAAAATCATAAGCATGTATGGTTACGATTTTGTAATAAAATCATAACTCAAGTCTGGGCGTTACTTGTGCTGGACCCCGTATTGTTTTTTAGGATAGACTGTTGAGATCTCTTATGTTTATTTTGTCCATTATGAATTTAAATAACCTTATAAAAGTAAGAATTTAAAGGCAAAAAGTTGCATCATTCCACATTCATTTCTAATCGTTGTTACTAAACACAAACATACTTTATATAGTTGTAATCAGTGAATTTATATTGTTTTTATTTTTTGTGTGAAACTTTATTATATACATTTCTTAATTTTGACTTAGTCTACATAATTTTCAGTTTTATTAACATTTTTCATTGTGGCTCTATGATACATTTTGTTTCACTCTTCAATTTCATGTATGTATGTGTTTGCAAATCTTTATATTGCAAATAGCATTGCACTGATGATATCTCAGTACTCCATTCTTTGTTATTACCGTTACTTAGGGTTATTGTCAAGGCATGTGCCCCAGATCTGAATGAACCAATCAGAGAATATGTTATGAACATTAAAATATAGTCTTGATACTTTTTGTGAGATTTATTATTTATTGTTTTCTAGAATAAAAGATTTACAGTGCTACCCACAATATATTTAAGTGTACCTGTTTTTCCAGATTTGTGATCATTGAATTTTATAACTTTTCTTTCGTGAGTTTAATAGTTGTTTGAAATTGTGTTCCTTACATTGCTAGGAAGAGTATATTTTTCTACGTGGCAGTTTTTACCATTTAAATATGCTTGGGTATAACATACATATTCATCTTCCTTGATAATTAACTTACCTGAGGTACTTAAATATTAACCTTAGCTGCTGTGTCCACCTTATTACTGAGAATAATTATATGGAATCTTATTTAGTTAGTATCATCAATATATTGTTTCTACTTGGTCTTAACTTTAAATAGACAGGAGCATCTTTTATTTATACAACTGTAAACATTTTTTTCAGTTTTTACTATATTTATCTAAATTTATTGGAGTAATATTGGTTAATATTATATAAGTTTAAGGTTTACAATTCTATAATACATCATCTGTATATTGCATTATGTGTTTACCACCCAAAGTCAAATCTCCTTCCATCACTGTGTATTTAACCCACTTTACCGTCTTCTACCCTGCCCCCTAACCACCATACTATTGTCTGTGTCAATGTGTTTTTGTTCTGTCTTGTTTATTTGTTGTCAGTTTTATATCACACATATGAGTAAAATCATATGATTCTTGTCCTTTTCTATCTGGTTTATTTCACTCAGCATGATATTCTTAGGAGCCATTCATGTTGTCACAAATGTCAATATTTCATCTTGTATTATGGCTGAGTAGTATTCCATTGTGTATATGTACCCCATCTTATTTATCCAGTCATTGGTTAAAGGACACTTAGGTTGTTGCTGTGTCTTGGCTATTTGCAAATAATGCTCCAGTGAATGTGGGGATACGTATATATGTTTATAATGTTTTTAAATTTTTTCGGTAGGTACCCAGAAGAGGGATTGCTGGGCCATAGGGTAATTCTATTTGTAATTTTTTGAGGAACCCCCTTACTGTTTCCCATAGTGACTACACCAGTTTACATTTCCAACATCAGTGTATGGAGGTTCTTTTTTCTCTATATCCTAACACTTATTTCTTATCCTATTGATAATAGCCATTCTAACAGTGTGAGATGATATCAAATTGTGGTTTTGATTTGCATTTCCCTTTTAGCTTGTGAGGCTGAGCATCTTTTCATGTATTTGTTGACTGACTGTATGTCTTATTGGGAGAACTGTTTGTTTAGGTCTTCTGTCCATTTTTTAATTGAATTTATTTTTGTTGTTGAACTACATGACCTTTTTATATATTTTGGATATTAGCCTCTTATCAGTGGTATTGTTTGCAAATATCTTCTCCCATGTGGTTTGTTTAATGGTTTCTTTTGCTGTGCAGAAATTTTTTAGTTTGATGTCCCATTCATATATTTTTGCTTTTACTTTCCTTGCCTTTGGGGTCAAGTTCACAAAAACTCCTCTGAGACCAAGGCCCATAAGTTAGGTGCCTATGTTTTCTTGTTTTAAGTCTTACGTTCAAATCTTTAATACATTTTGAGTTACTTTGTCTACAGTGTCAGATAGCAGTCTAGTTTCATTCTTTTGCATGTGGCTTTGCAATTTTCCCCTCACAGTTTATTGAAGAGGCTTTTTTTTCTCCATTGCAAGCTTTTGGTTTCTTAAAAAGTCAAAAATTAGTAGCCCACATATTTGTAGGGTTATTTCTGGGCTCTTCAATTTTGTTCCACTGAACCGTGTGTCTATTTTTCTGCCAATACTATACTGTTTTGATTATAGTAGCTTTGTAATATAATTTGAAATCAGGGACTGATACCTCTAGCTTTTTTTTTCCTCAGGATTTCCTCTGGGGTTTTTTTGTTTTTGGTTCTGTTTCTTTGAAAAATGTTATTGGAATTTCGATAGAGAATGCAGTAAATCTGTGCGTTGCTTTAAGTGCAATGGCCATTTCTAACTATGTTAATTCTTCCAGTCCATGAATGTTAAACATCTCTCCATTTCTTGGTCTTCTTCAGTTTCTTTCAACAATGTCTTGTAGCTTTCAGTGTATAGATCTGTTAAAGTTTATTCCTGGGTATTTTATCCTTTTTATTGCAATTGCATATGCACTTTTTTTTCATTTCTTTTTCTGACATTGTTAGTATTTAGGAGCACAACAAATTTTTGTACATTGAATTCTGTATCCTTAC
The DNA here is from genome assembly GCA_004026885.1 of Lyroderma lyra. Lineage (NCBI taxonomy): Eukaryota > Metazoa > Chordata > Mammalia > Chiroptera > Megadermatidae > Lyroderma > Lyroderma lyra. The sequence goes on along the minus strand of PVJL010000008.1, from coordinate 879,685 downwards.
AACAACTATATTTGTTTAGTGTTTCAAATAATCTTTTGGTGAAGGTTTTAGTATTTTTTTTTACACATAGAATTATGTCATCTTCAAATGCTGACAGTTTTACTTCTTCATTCCCAATTTGGATATCTTTTATTTCTTTCTCTTTTCTGATTGTTCTGGCTGGCACTTCCAATACTGTGTTGAATAATAGTGGTGAGAACGGGCATGGTTATCTTGTTCCTGAACTTAGAGGAAAAGCTTTCAGTTTTTCACCATTGAGTCGATTAGCTGAGGATTTGTCACATATGGACTTTATTATGTTGAAGGACTTTCCTTCTGTCCCCATTTTATTGAGTGTTTTAATCATAAATGGATGTTGTATATTGTCACATGCTTTTTCTGCATCTGTTGTTATGATCATATGATATTTATCTTATTTTGTTAATCTGGTGTATCACATTGATTGATTTACTTATGTTGTACTGTCATCGAGTCCCTGCAGTGAACCCCATTTAATGTGATGTTATCTTTTTAATGTGTTGTTGTATTTTTGTTGAAGATTTTTGTGTCTGTGTTCCTCAGAGATATTGACTGTATTTTGCTTATTTTGTGTTGTTCCTGCCTAGTTTTGGTACCAAGGTAATGTTGGCCTCATAAAATGAGTTAGGAGGTGATCCCGCTTCAATTTTTTAGAAGAGTTTGAAAAGGACAGGTATTAAATTTTCTTTGAATGTTTGGTAAAACCAGTGAAGCTATCTGGTTCTGGACTTCTTTGTTTTATGGGGAGGTTTTACTTTTACTGTTGATCGATCTGTTTCAGTTTTTCCAGTTCTTCATGGTTCAGTTCAGGAAGGTCGTATATTTCTAAGAATTTGTCCATTTCTTCTAGGTTATTATATTTGGTGGCATATAGCCTTTCATAGTATTCTTGTATAATCCTTTGTAGTTCTGTGGTATTCATTATAATTTGTCTTTCATTTCTGATTTTATTCGAGTCTTTTCCTTTTTTTTTTTTCTTACTGAGTTTAGCCAGGGGGTTGTCAATTTTTTTTTTTTAATGTTACATGTCTCAGTTCTAGGTTTTTGTTTTTCGGTTACTGTGAAGTTTATGCAAAAATAAGTTTCATATGTACAAAAATACTTTTTCTTCTGATTGCATCTTATCTCCAGTCACCTGTACAAATTCAGTCTTCCCCCCACCCTTTTTTTTGTTGTTGTTGTGTATTCATTACCAAATTGCTGAATCTCTTGACTTTTTAAAATTGCTTTTACCCCCTTTAACCTTTATGTTATAATTAAATGTTTAATTAATACCCTATTCTTAAGTAGAATTGCAGTTTCCTGCTTCTGTCTGTCATCTTACAGTTTTATATCCTTTTATCTTTTTGTTTCAGGTAGTAGAACTCCTTTCAACATTTCTTATAATGTAGGTCTTCTGGTAAACTCTCTGTTTTTGTTTGTCTGGAAAAGCCTTTGTTTTTTTCCTTCATATCTAAAATAACTTTGCTGGGTATATTATTCTTGGCTGGTGATTTCTCTCTTTCAGTATTTTCACTTCTTGATTCTACTCTCGCCTAGCTTGTAAGGTTTCTGCTTAAAAATCTGATAACTATGGCTAACTGCCCTATTGCTGGCCTTGAGACCCTTTTATGGGCACCACAATGTGAGCCAAGGCTAGCCACCACTCGTGCCAGGCTCATGTTTGCTTAATTGAAGGTACATTCCAAGCCAACATTGGTTGTAGCTAATGCCAGGCTTGGGGCCACCTAATGGGAATTATAATGCAAGTTGAGGCAAGTCACTGCTTGGGCCAAGCTTGGGTCCACTTAGCAAGAGTTACAGGGCATGCTGAGGCCTGCTAGTGCTTGTTTGGGTTTATGAACCTTTGAGAGATTTTAGGAAAGTGGCTGCTTGTGTGGAAAAGCTGGTGGAAGAGGGTCAGGTTGGATGCACAAATTGTGTGCTGATGCAGGGGCAGGGGGTGGGGGCATCACCAGGTGTGGTGCATGGTATTAGCCAGCTTAATGGAGAGCAGGGATTTGGTGGCTGGGTGGGAGAGACTCAACAGAGAACTTCAGCTGCCTGGGTGGGAGAGTCTCTCAACAAAGGAACAATGGTGCCTGCCAGCACTTCTCTCCCTGGAGAGTGCTGCCCTGACCCCTGCTCCTCCAGTCCTTGTCTCAAAGCTGTTCACTTCAGTTCCTCCCCCTATGTTCTTGGCATTCTTAAAGCTTCTACCTATATACTGGAATCCAGAGCCAGTGAATTTATGAGCAAGCAAGTCTGTGTGCCAGCCCCTCAAGAGGAATGCCTGGGACTCCAGCAGCCCTCCATCTCAGACGCAATGCCAGCTAGTTTTCACAGCCAGACCTAATGGGGACTCTACTTCTTAGTACTGGTGCCCTGGGCTATGGAACGCAGTGTGGGTCTGGGACCCCTTGCTCCTCAGGGGGGAACTGCACAGCCAAGCTGTCCTTCCCGATCCTTAATCTCTACTCTGTCGGTGTGGGACCTGCCTGTTCTGCATCTCTACCCCAACAAGTCTCACCGAGGCTGCTGCTTTATATCCTTAGTTATAGGACTTCTGTTCAAGTGATTCTCAATGACGGTTGTTCTGAAATTTAGTGTAATTTTGCTGTGGTCATGGGAGGAGGTGAGCACAAATTTTACCTATTCCACCATCTTGACTGGAAGTGCATTATTTCCTTAGTGATGTAATTTAAAGAGAAAATATTTTTCATTTTGTTGTAGCCCAATTTATTGTTCTTCCTTTAATGATTTACATTTTTAGTGCCCTATAAAAGAAAACTGTCTACTATCCCAATATTGTAAAAGATTTTATCCTATCCTGTTTTCTTCTAGATGTTTCATAGTTTAAAATTTTATGTCTGATTTTTTTTCAGATTGTTTGTGTATTGTGTGAGATAGAATAAACTTTTCTTCTTTTCCTAAATGGATATCCAATTGTTCCAGCAGCATTTGAAAAATCTTTTCCTATTGGATTATTTTGGCACCTTTGAAAATCACTTGACTCTGTATTGCTGGTTATTCTGGACTTTCTATGCTATTCTGTTGAGCTTTATGTCTATCTTTGTGCCAGTTCCCTCAGTATCTTGATTACTGTAACTTTATTTCAAAACTTTTTAGCTATTCTTGGTCCTTAGCATATTTCCATATAGATTTTAGAATCACTTTCTTAGTCTCTACAGAAAAGCGTGCCTGCATGTTTGTGTGAGTGGTCAAAACAAAATTTACCAAAGTTCATCCAGGTAGTTGCAAATGGCAGAGTTTTTTTCTTTTTTTAAAGATTGGATAATATTCTATGTTTATACCACCTTTTATTTATCCATTCATCCATCAATGGACCCTTGGGTTGCTTCTACCTTTTATCTATTATGAATAATGCTGCTATGAATATGGATGTGCAGATACCTCTTTGAGCTCCTGTTTCCAATTTTTTCAGATATATACTCAGAAGTAGAATTGCTGGATCACATAGTAATTCTATTTTTAATTTTTTGAGGACCCTCTGTACTGTTTCTCATAGGGGCTGTCCCATTTTCCATTCCTGCCAACAGTGCACAAGGGTTCCAACACTTATGCATCCTCATTAGCACTTGTTAGTGTCTTTTTTTTTTTTTTTTGATAGTGGTCATCCTATAGGTGTGAGGTGATATTTCATTATAGTTTTTAATTTGCATTTTCCTAATAGTGGGATTGAATATCTTTTCACGTTTATTGACCATTTGTACATCATCTTTGGAGAAATGTCTATTCAAGTGCTATGCCCATTTTTAAAATCTATTTCTTATTTTTATTTTTTTGTTGTTGAGTCCTTACTCCCTCCCTTCTTTTCCTGTTTCTTACTATACTGACCGAGGATTTGCAGTACAATGTTGAAAAGAAGCGGTGCAAGTAGATATTCTTCCTTTAGCCTGCTCTTAAGGGGAAGCATTCAATCTTTCACCATTTAGTATGTTAGCTGCCCCATATCAAGTTAAAGAAGTTCCCTTATATTCTTAGTTGCTGAGAATTTTTAAATGCTTATCCATTGAAATAGGATTTTTCTCCTTTAGCCTGTAATCTGATAGATTACTGTATTAGTTTACTTTTGCTGTCCTAATGAATCATCAGAAAGCTAGTGGCTTAGAACAAAATTTCTGTAGGTGAGAAGTACAGTTGGTCTCACAGTAGAAGGATGGTGTTGGTAGGTTCTGTTCCTTCCTGGAGGTTTGAGGGGAGAATCCATTTCCTCTTCATTTAGATTATTGGTAGAATCCATTTCCTTTTGATTACAGGTCTGAGGCCACTGGTTTGTTTTTTTGTTTTGTTTTTTTGCTGACTGTAAGCTAAAGACTGTTCCCAGCTCTGTTACAGTAAATGAAGGCTTTGAAACATGTCCATGTCCCAATCCCCGTGAATGTTACCTTATATGACAAAAAGCAGCTTTGCAGATGTGATGAAGTGTTAAGGATCTGGAGACAGGGAGAGTCTCCTGTATTATCTGGGTTGACCCAATGTAATTACAAGGATCCTTATAAGTAAAAGAGAGAGGTAGGAGAGTCAAAGTCATAGAAGGAGATGTGACAACAAAGCAAAGATTGGAATGATGTGGGACTGTGAGCCACGGAATTCAGGCAGTCTTTTAGGAACTGATAAAGGCAAAGATTCTCCCCTAGAGCCTTCACAAGGAATGCTACCCTGCTGACACCATGGTTTTAGTCCAGTGAAACTGATTTCATACTCTGGTCTGCACAAATGTAACGTAAGAAATTCTGTTTTTATGTCACTAAGTTTGGTAATTTGATATAGAACCAGTAGGAAACTAATACACTGGCTTCTAGAGGCTGTCACATTCCTTGGTTTGTGACCTTTCTTTCTTTCAAACCCAGTAATGGGTTGTATGTATCTCTACATCACATTGTATCTCTTTGACCCACTTTCCTGCTCTGCTTTCAAGAACTCAGCAGATTACACTGGGCTGCCCTGGATAATCTAGGATAATTTCCTAATTTCCTATGTGTATTAAGTTCATTCACAATGTTGTGCAACTATCACCGCCATCCATCTCCGTAAGTCTTCATCTTCCAAAACTGAAACTCTATACCCATTCAATAATAGCTGCCATTTCCCCCTTCCCCTAGCCATTGGTAACCACCAGTCTACTTTCTTTCTGTAAATTTGAGTATTGTAGATAGATACCTCTCATTAGTGGAATCATGCAATGCTTATCCTTTGGTGTTTGGCTTATTTTACTTACCCTAATTTCTTCAATGTTAATCCTATAGCGTGTCAGAATTTCTTACCTTTTTAAGGCCAAATAATATTCCACTGTATGTTAGTTTATCCAATCATCCAACCATGGACATTTAGATTATTTGCATCTTTGGGCTATTATTGTGAATAATACTGCTGTGAACATGAGTGTACAGATATCTGCTCAGGTCCATGCTTTCTGTTCTTTTGGGTATATACCTAGAAATGGAATTTTCAGGTCATAAACTAATTGTTATTTAATTTTTGAGGAATTTTACCATACCAGTTTCCAGTGGCCATACCATTTAAATTCTCAACTTGTCCAAAGTTTTCTACATCTTTACCAATACCTACTTTCTGTTTTTGTCTTATTTTTTTTTTCATGATCGTTATCTTAATAGGGGCAAAGTCCTGTCGTATTGTGGTTTTGATTTGCATTTCCTTAATAATCTGTTGAGCATCTTATCATGTGCTTATTAGCCATTTTATATATTGTCTTTGGGGAAATAATCTATTGAATTCTTTTGCACATGTTTCAGTCTGGTTTTCTTTGAGTTATAGGAGCTCATTGTGAAATACATGATTGCAAATATATCTCCCATTCTAAGGGTTGCCTTTTCACTTAAGTCCTTTGATGCAGTCTGTTTTTTCTTTATTGCCTGTACTTTTGATGTCATAGTCAAGATATTACCAAATCCAGTGTCAGGAAGCATTGCCCCTATGTGTTGTTCTAAGAGTTTTATTGTTGTAGTTCCTACCTTTAGGTCTTTGCTCCACCTTGAGTTAATTTTTTTATGTGGATATCCAGTTTTCCCAGCCCCACTTGTTAAGTGTTTTTTTCCCCGATTGAATGGTCCTGGCACTCTTGTTGAAAACATTTGACTATACAGGTGAGGGTTTATTTCGAGACTCAATGTTGTTGGTCTATGTGTCTGTCTTTATGCCAGCACCAAGTTGTTTTGATTAGTGTCAAGTTGTAACTTTTGAAATTAGGAAGTGTAACTATCAGCTTTGTTTTGGCTATTCAGGATCCCTTGTGAATTTATATAAATTTTAGGATGGATTTTTCTGTTAAAAAAAAAAAATCACTGGGATTCTGATAGGCATTGCATTAACTAATTGCTTTGGATAGTATGAGAATTTTAACTGTTAAGTCTTCTAATACATGAACACAGGGTATCTTTATATTCAGCAATGTTTTAGTTTCCAAGTGTACAGTCTTCATTGCCTTCCTTATTTAGCTAAGTATTTAGTTCTTTGTGATGCTATTTATAAATGGAATTTCCTCTTTAAAGTGTATAGAACCACAACTGATTTTTATATGTTGAATTTGCCACAAGTTTTTTTGTGGAGTCCTTTAGGTTTTAAATTATCATCTTTATTACATACTGCTGGATTTGATGTAATATTTGCAGCATTTTTGTATCTGTGTTTATAAGGAATATTGGCATAGTTTTCTTGTAATATCTGTCTAAGGCTAATTCTGGCCTCAGACCATAATTGGTAAGTGTTCCTTTCCTGCATATTTTAAGTTTATGTAGCATTCCTATCATTTTTTCCTTGTGTGATAAAACTTATCAGTGAAATCATCTAGGTGTGCAGTTATCTTTGTAGGAGAATTTTTAACCCCAGATTGTTATGAATTTAAGTGTGGTTTTGTGTGTTCTTAGAAGTTTGCATTTTTAATTACCTTAAAACATCCTTGTTGGCATCTTTTAATGTATTGAAGTTAAACATGTCTGTGTGTGATTTTTCCATGTTGTTGCACAATGCAGTACAGTTAATTTATCCATTCTGTTGATGGCTATTGTAAACAGTGTTGCTCTGAATCTTTATTGGGTCTATTCCTAAGCATATACATATATATTATATACGCTTCAGGGTGCAGCTTTATTATATGTAGTGTCTTTCATTTTAAATTTTTGTTGAAGCATTTGTAGATTCATGTGCATTTCTGAACTGAGAAAATATCTTGTATACCTTGCCCAGTTGCCTCACTGGCAAAATCGATGTAATCCACAAATCTTTAGATTTCTCTAGTGTTAAATTGTACACAATTTTGGAGTTTTGAGTATCAAACATACAAGAACCTCTTTGGTTGCCTAACTCTACCCATCACCTGCACTCTACTTCTAAAACAAAAGTCGTATGTGACCTTTTCGGACTAGTTTTTGCTTAGCATTATCCCAGAAGAGTCACTATTGACTTATTTTTTGCTTTTGTGTTAGAGGTGTCCCCTATGGGAAACCTACAGTTGAATTAAATGGTTCACCTCCAACTGAATTGAACCAATGTCTTTATAAATATTAGCTGGTAGGAATTTATCACAATATAATTTATCTTCCGTTCTTCTAGTTTCCTTTTCCCACTTCTTTCTGGCCTCTACCCCCCAGTGTTTTGGAAGGCCTGTACTTTTTAAGACCTGTTTCTGCATTCTTACGGTATTTTGCAGTATGAGATGCTCCTGTACTCCGGTATATCCTTGCACATAACTTTCTGTAACAAATGGGATATAACCCATACTTTTGAAAAATTGCTTTTATTAATGTATATATTTATTCTCAACTACAGTATTTCATGGTATGCTATGCCGTAAATTAACCTGCTCTGTTGATGGAGAACAATGTCGAAGTAAAATTTTGTAGGAAAAAAAATCCTCATAGTATATGTACAGGCACACATAATACAGATAGGCATTTTTATGTTTTCAAAATTAGAATAATGAAATGTAAGCAAATCTAAAATGTTATTTGTGAAGACTGGAAACCGCAGCTCAGGCATTTCATCTATTTTATTCCTTTCAGGTCTATTGTGCTGAACACTTATGCTCAAGAACACTGATTTCTAGTGTTCAATGTCTGTTACGTATTTCTCTTATTCAGAGTACACAGTGGCCTTTTATCAGTTCCAGTAAACTTTCAAGCCATTCTCATTGTATTATATACCTCACGTCTGGATAATTTTTTCATACCCATCTGTTTTGTGTTAATCTTTTCATTGAGCTTTAAATTTCAATTACTATCATTCCTGCAACTCTGGTGTAGCTGAAGAACATAGACTGCTACACCACTGTCATTCCCACCATGCATCAATTTCTTCATAAGGTTATTGTGCTGCAGATTAAATGAGTTAACAGTGCCCTGGGCCATTAATGATATAAGGGGATATTTTTTAGTTCAGAAAATACTCACAGGGTGTATACCTCCAGAAAGGTGTTGGACTTGCTGTTTCCCAGGACCACAGGTGGGCAGCAATGGACAAAGCCCATTGAGGTAGACCTTCTCAGTAGGGTGAAGCCATATGAATCTGGATGCTTCTAAGTGCAGTGGATCAAGAAATTTGGAGATTGCCAGAAGTGCAAATACTTATTTTGTAAACTTACTATCGGGTACAGATCTTCATTTATAGTAATAGTGGGTGAAAACATGCAAACTTAGAATACGTAGTGCATATTACATGCATACAATACTAACTTTTTAAAATTGTCAGTTTTTCCCCTGGTGACACTTTTAATTTCAAATAAGCTGACCCTAGTTGCTTAAAGAAACTGGAATGAAGTGTCAGGTGTAATTGGTTAATTACAATAATGTTTCACTGCTTTTCTATAGGAAAGACTCTGTATAAGAAGTATAGAATACCTGCTTTCTCTGTTTATCAATATTTGTCATCAGTAGAAAACTGTTGATTAGAATCACTATTTTACAATACCATGGAAAGCTAATAAGGTAAATTGACCAGCGTAACTGACTTTTCTATGGTAGGTAACGTGTACCATAGAGAGAATGGGTTGGCATTTTATTCATTGCTATCACCCAAGAAACTCGCAAGGAAAAATTAGTCATGGATTAAAATAAAGGTAACAAAATACTATATGATATGCTTTCTAACTTTAACAGTGTAGACACCTTAAAAAGGGGAAAGAATACAAAAATATTACTTACAGTGAGGAACAGATATACACTAATATTTTAACCAGCAGATCATCAAAATGAAACCAGCTCCTACCTTAGTGAAAGAATTTACATGTGATCTATAAAAAACAATGCGAGAAGTAAACATACTGGTGATCTTAATGCCAAAAGCTTATAAACGGGTTATGCACTTGTCTGCAAAATTAGAATTAAGAGCCCCCCCCCCCAATTAAAGAGATAGGATACCTACCACATAATACTGAACACAATCCTTACTAATTATGTAATCCCAAACAGAAACAGCTCTCATGAAGCAGAATCTACAGCTGATATAGAAAGATAGTACAGTAATGGACTTAATGCACCTTTTGGAACACAGGACATTCAAAACCATGTTCACAAATAGTATGTCACTTCAATGGAATATAACTAAAGTGCACCTTTTTCACCTGGAACGTTAAAAACTTGCTATCATCGGATTTATCTAGCCTAGTGGCAAATGCATTAGCAGTCACTGAACTCACAATAGTTCACTGATATTAACATGCACGTCATTTATATAGTAGTACGATGGTACTCTATACGATTAAGGTTCAGTATACTCAGCTTTTTATAAAAAATTGAGTATAGTAAGTCCTTAATGTTGATAGGTTCTGAGACTTAGATATCGAGAGTAAATTTCCTTTATCATTTCACTAACCTTATAACTAAACGATGTTAAACTCGACAATGTTATTTGAACATCACTTTGAGTAGGTGAATATACAGGTCCTATAACGCAATTAAAAAAACAGGTAAAGGATTTGACTAGATCTTCTTCCAAGGTACAAACACTTGAAATGGTATCTCATTGATGATATTGAACATCTTCTCATGTCCACTAGGATGAGTAGAGTCAAAAAGAAAATGACATGTACTGGTAAGAGGAAGTACAGCTGTTGTAGAAAACAGTTTCGCAATTCCTCAGTCAGCTATCTTGTGACCCAGGAATTGCACTCCCAGATATATAGCCAAAAAGTACAAATAACCCAAAGGTCCCATCAGTGGATAAATACAATGGAATATTAATCAGCCATAAATGCTGCATGGATGAACCTCAGAAACATCAGGCTAAGTGAAAGAAGCCAGACACCAAAGGCCACGTAGTGTATGATTCTGTGTATAGGCAAATCCAGAGATACAAAATAGATTAGTGGTTGCCAAGGGAAGAGTGACTGCCAATGTGTACAAGGTTTCTTTAGGTGATGGTGATTGATGGTTTTACAACTATGTGAATTATATCTCAAAGAAAAGGTAGTAAGAGAATATCTGCAGAGAGCATCTACCATCTCTAGGAAGAAGATGAGGATGTCAGAGCCCCACAGGGTCCTCTAAAGGGGGAAGGATACAAAATGGAGCACTGCCAATATTGAAACAAATCTGGAGAATGAACCAACTACATGCCATATTAAGGGCCAGGCACACCCTGGGAAGAGCCTTCACCCTGTTTTTGTCTTTTAGAGAATCCTATCCAGGACTTAACAAGGAGCCAGCTGGCAAAGCTGAAATGTGGTTTGCAGTGTTAGGCACGGGTCTGGAGTTGAGAGACAATAGCTTAATAGAGCTCATAGACAAGTTAAAGAGAAATCAATAGCCTTGAGTTTCTGTGAGAACAAAAAACTTTTACAAGGAATAATGGAAGACTTAATTTACGGTAACAAAAGCAAATCCCTCAACATAAATATGCAAAATTTACCAGACTAAAACATCCCTCTCTGTGACATGTATGTGTGCTTGGAACAAATGGAATGCATAACACTGTGATAGGAAGAACTGGAAAGAACACACAACAGATAATGTAGAGGACAAAAAAGAAGAATGTCACTTTAAAACATGTTACAAAGCCTCTATTAGTGGAAAAAATAAACAAGTGGTATTATGACAGTAAATAGCCATATAGAAAAGGATAAAACTGGCTTTAACATTTATATTGTACATCTAAATGAATTCCAAATGAACCAGAGATATAAACAAACATTAACTCTACAAGTCCCAGAAAATTTCTTGGCAACCAGGAAATACGGACACTTCCTAATCTGGAATCAAAACCCAAAAGAAATAGTTGATGCAATATTACGATTCCATAGATATAAAAATAAATCAAACAATAATAATCCTTCTCAAACTCTTTCAAAAAACCAGAAGTTTTTTGAAACTCATTTTACAAGGCCAGCATTACCCAGATAACAAAACCAGACAAAGACACTACAGATCAATATCCCTGGTAAAGAGATGAAAAATCCTCAAAATATTAGCAAACCAGATTCAATGCAGTAAAAACATCATGCACCGGGAGGAAAGGATGGTTTAACACTCGTATCAATGTGATACACCACAATAAAATAAAGGATAAAAATCCTGATTATCTCAATAGAAGTATAAAAAGCACTTGACAAAACTGAACAAAGTGGATATGCGAGGAAATGTACAACACACTAAAGGCCATATATGACAAACCCATAGCTAACATTATATTCAGGGTATGAAAGCTTTTTCTCTAAGATCAGGAACAAGAAAAAGATGCCCACTTTTATTCATAGTATTAGAAATCCTAATTGCAATCAGGCAAGAGAAAGAAAGGATGAAAAACATTATTTGCAGATGACATAATACTATATATAGCAAATACTATAGATTCCACCAAAAAACTATTAAACAAATTCAGTAAAGCAGGATACAAAATTAACATTCAGAAATCAGTTGCATTTTTATACATCCATAATGAATTTTAAGAAAAATAAACTAAGAAAACAATTCTATTTATAATTGCATCAAGGAGGCAAAACACCTGTACTCAGGAAATTGTGAGAGACCGAGGAAGACACAAGTAAATGATATGATAGTCTGTGCTCATGGGTAAGAATTACTATTGTTAAAATGTCCATACCACCCAAAGCAATCTACAGATTCAGTGCAATTGCTATCAAAATTCCAGTGGCATTTTTCACAGAAATAGAAGAATTCTGAATAGCCAAAGCAATCTTAAGAACACAGCCAATGGTATCACAATTTCTGATTTCAAACTTTATTACAAAGCCATAATAATCAAAACAATATGGTAGTAGCTTGAAAACAGACACTAAGACCAATGGACCACAATAGAGAGCCCACAAATAAAACCACACATTTAACAGCAATTAATGTACAACAAAACAACTAGAAATATGTGCTGGGAAAACTAGGCAGAAACATACAAAAGACTGAAACTGCACTCCTATCTTACATTATACCCCCAAATTGTATTAAAGACTTAAATATTATACCTGATACCATAAAACTCCTACAAGCTTCTTGAAATCGGTCTTGGTGATGACTTTTTAAAGGCGGCAAAGCATAAAGAAGTGAGACATCAAACTAAAAAGCTGCTGCACACCAAAGGAAATGAACAACAAAATGAAAAGGCAACCTCTCTAATGGAGAAAATATTTGCAAATAATATATATTTGATAGAAGTTAATATCCAAAAAATATAAAGAACTCATACCACTCAATAGCAATAAACAAAATAACCCCTCCCTCCAACAAACTAATTAAAAATGTGCAGAGGATCTGAATTGTTATTTTTCCAAACACACATGGATGGCCAACAGGTACATGAAAAGATGCTCAACATCACTAATCATCAGGGAAATGTATATCAATACCACAATACGATACCACCTCACACCTGTCAGGAATGGCTATCAAAAAGAAAACTGCTGACAAGCCTGTGGAGAAAAAGGAACCCTTATACACTATGGGTGGGAATGTAAAATGGTACAGCTACTCTGGAAAACTGTATGGAGCTTCCTCAAAAATTAAAAGTAACTACCTACCTTATGATTCAGACATTCCACTTCTGGGTATTTATCTGAGAGAAGAAAAATCACTAAATCGAAAAGGTATCTGCAGTTCCACGTTCATTGCAACATTATTTACAGTAGTGAAGGCATGGATAAAGAAAGTGTGTTGGTTCATACACACATGAATTTTCTTGTTTTACATATATTTTTGTTTCTACATATATATACACACACCTACATATATACACGTGTGTGTGTACGTAAAAGGAGGAAATTCTGACATTTGTAAAATCATAGCTGGACCTTGAAGGCACTGTGCTGAGTTAAGTAAGTCAGACAAAAAGACAAATACCATATAATTTCACTTATTTGTGGAATCTAAAAGAAAACTCTGAACTCAGAGATTGAGAACAGATGGGGAGCAGTGGGTGAAGATAGTCAAAAGGCACAAACTTTAGTTGTAAAATGAGTATGCTCTGGTATGTACATAGATGTAATATGCAGCATGAAGACTATAGTTAATACTGTATTATATATTAAAAAGTTGCTAAGGCAGGTTAAAATTCTCTCATCACAAGGAAAAATTTGTAACTGGTGATGGAGGTTTCCTTGACCTACTGTGATCATTTTCCCGTACGTACATATTAATACAAAGGTCTATTAAGTTCGCAAACTTGCCACCATGCACTTACGTTGGCAGCACTGTACAAACTCGGTGAGGTGTCATAACCTTGGTGTATCTGTGTCTCACAGCTGTGTTCGTGTCGACGTGTGGCGGTGTCTTGCTGAGTGGCGATCATTATTATTGTGCGTGTTTCTGGGTGCCATCGTGAGAATGCTGGAGCTTGAATTAGAGTAAAGAATAAACATTAAATTTCTTTTTAAATTGGCAAGAGTGGAAGTGAAATCAGGGACATGTTATTCCAAGTTTATGTGGATAATGCCATGAAGAAAATAGCAATGTACAAATGGATTAAGTGTTTTTCTGAGAGAAAGTGTCACTGATGAAGAAAGTTCAGGGTGGCCAGTAATGAGCAAAACTCACAAAACATAGCAAAAATTGGTCGAATTTTATATCAAAAATCATTAGCTGACTATAAGAAGCATAGCAGACCAAGTAAACATTGGTATAAAAACGGTAAACTCTTAACTGAAAATCTTAACATGAGAAACGTGTGTGCAACAATGGTCCTGAAGGAGCTCACAGATGAACAAAAGCCAAGGAGAGTCAAACTTTGCCAAGATCTTTTGGAGAGGTAAGACAGTATTTTGGGCTCTGTTATCACTCGTGATGAATATGGGGGTACCAATACGACCCTGAAACAAAGTGTCTAAGTGCACAATGGAAGTCAGCCAATTTTCCACGACCAAAAATGTTGTCAGTCCAAATCAAGAGTCAAAATAACGTTATTGACCTTTTTTGTTATCAGAGGGATTGCTCATTACCAATTTATACCAACTGGACAGTCAACCAAGTTTACTATTTGGAAGTGCTGAAAGGGCTGCAAGAAAGAGACAAAAATGACCTGAACTTTTTGCCAACAACTTATGGCTCTTGCATCATGACAAGGCACCAGCTCACATGTCACTGTCTGTGAGGGAGTTTTTAGCCAGTAAACAACTAACTGTATTGGAACACCCTCCCTACTCACCTCATCTGGCCCCCAATGACTTTTTTCTTTACCTGAAGATAAAGGAAATATTGAAAGAAAAATTTTTTATGACATTCAGGACATCAAGGGTTACACAGTGACAGCTCTGATGGCCATTCCAGAAAGAGTTCTAAAATTGCTTTGATGGGTGGACGAGGTGCTGGCTTCAGTGCATAGCTTCCCAAGGGGGGTGCTTTGAAGGTGACTGTAGAGATATTCAGCAATGAGATCTGTGGCACTTTTTCTAGAATGAGTTTGCGAACTTAATTGTCAGGCTGCATGTATATTGAATCATTATGTTGTGCACCTGAAACTATTCTGTCAATTATATCTCAGTTTTACAAAAAGAATCTTCCTAAAGAACAGGGCAGTTGACAGCACAAGGAAAAGGAAGTAGTTAAAACACATGAAAAATGAAAACATGAAAAATGTTCTGTCTCCCTCAAAATACAATAAAACCACCTAATATACCATTAGTTATAAAAGACTGGTAAAAATCCAGTTTGACAACTTATTCTCTTGGTGAGGTTCTGGGGAATTCCCATCAACATTGTTAGTAATAAAAAATGGTGCAATTTCTATGAAAGCATTAACATATACAGCAAAACTACATATGTTTACCCTTTCATGCAGTAGTTCTACTTCTGGAATCTCCCCCAAAATGATAAGACTGTTTGTTGTAGGACTATTTGTAAAAGGCAAAGATCGGAAACAACCCAGATGTCCATCAGTGCATCCGTAACAGTGGAGTACTGTGGCGGGAAATAAGCAAGGTACAGTTAAGTAAAAAACCTACCAGGTACACAGTAGTATACAGCATGCTAGCTTTTATGTAAGAATGCATATGTACAGTATGTGTACACATACATTTGCTTATATTGTGAAGAAGAGGATAAACAAATATACATAATTATCTATAAGGGAAGGGAGGGAACATGGGTTGGACAGAGATAGAATCGACTTCTCTGAATGTCCCTTGTTTTATAGTTTTTCCTTTGAAACCACTTAAATGTTTTACAGAGTTAAAATAAATCATGAAAACCAAACCAATTTCTCAAAATTGGGAGGATAAAAAGGGAAGCAAATGGACCAAATTGTATGTCAAGTTGGTAACATAATCAAACTATTTTTTTCAAGTGCTTTTCAAACACAGTATTACAATCAGACAACCCTAATGGATCTCCTGTGTTAGTAATATATGGGCATTGCTCGTTTCTAACAGTTGTATGCATTGCAGATCAAAGCAAATAGGTTAATGTATACAAGTAGTTAGGAACTAAGATTTTCAGTTTAAGAGAAAGAGTTACCAGTATAAAAAGGTGTAGTAAAGCAGAAACTCCCATCTTTACATGTGCAAAGGCAAAGAATTCTGCAAGAACATGGTATTAAAAATTTTAGCCTGTGGACTTTTTTTTTTTTTGGCATAATAAATCCCTTTACTATCAGGTCCTTAGTGGGATGAGTTCTGTAATCTCTTGGTATCTGTTTTCCTGATGTTTCAGTGTTTTGGTAAGTTTTGCCGTGTCATGCCTAAGGCTCTTTCCTCTCATCTTTACCCACATTAATTTACACACATAGCTAACTGTTCTCATGTAGCTTCAGTGCAACTCTACCTGTTTTTTTTTTTTTTCCTGTCTTCCTTTCTGCTACATCTGAATGTTTGACAGGGTTCTTTTTCAGTTGTAGTGTTCAAGGTAGTAAAATATTGACACCATTTAAGTTAACTTTTGCAATCTTAATGCATCTTAAATGGTAGATGAAGATTGCAATAGTTGAAATAGTTGTCAAGTACTGGTACAACACAAGAGTACCACTTCAATCACAATAAAGGCCCTGGCAGTGGAGTTTTAATACCCAACTCATTTTAATCCCAACTTCCTTTCCTACATTGGAAATAATTTGTATGTTTTTTTTTGTTTTTTTTTTTTTAGATGGCTATTCATATGAAAAGGAAGCAATGGAAAACTGGATAAGCAAAAAGAAACGTACAAGTCCCATGACAAATCTTGTACTTCCTTCAATGGTACTTACACCAAATAGGACTCTGAAGATGGCCATCAACCGATGGCTAGAGACACATCAAAAATAAAATTGTTTATATTAATATTACATTATTTGTATTTTTTCAGTGATCTCATTGGAATGATTTAAAGGTAAAATGATTTAATAATGAGACATTAATAAAAGCTTATCAGGAGGAGAAAGGTAAACTTAAATTTTGTTACCTAAAAAAACTGTCTATTCATTCTTTAAAATAGATGGGCTAAATAACACATCTAACCTCTTTTCTATTTTTACTTTAAAAGACTTTTTGTACTAATAAAAAAAAATACCTTAACCTGTAGAGAAATAAAATTTTACATTGACTTTAAAATTGCAGTGCTTGAATTTTTTTTTTTTATTCGATGTGTAGGTCATCCTATTACAATTAAAGATCGGAATAATCTAGAATATAACATATTTAAGTCCATTCATTTGATAACTCTGGAATCCTTCTAAAAAGAATCTGTAGCAAATTATAGATTTATGACTAAATTGAGAATGACATGTTTAATGAGCAATTTTGTTAGATTCTAAATTTTCGTGGAAATGATATCCAAATCCTAGATCCAAGTTAAATGGAATAAATTACCATAAATACATTAAGTTTGCAGAAAAATATAAAGTGGCTAATCAGTCTATTTTTGAATTCTTAAAGTTCTCACATAATATTCTAAGCTAGGCTGAACATACATTCTTACACAACAGACTGATATTTAATACAATGCCCCAATAAGCATTCACCTAGAAGAAAACTTCAAGTTCAGGGAGTTGGGGTTGTATGGACTTTACATACCTGTCATGAGGTGTTTACCAGAATGGAAGCCATTAGTGGGACAAGCAGGGACCCAGACTCCGTGTGTTTACCCCCAAAATCATCATTGTAGTTGTTCAGAAACTTCAAAGCTCAGAAATAAAAAAGAAAAGCAATGTGATTACCTTATGTATTTATAGTCAGTCTTCTCCTATATTTTCTAAATTTGTAGTTAAACAAGCTGAATGTTCACAAAAAGCTCCAAATGCCTTTTCTGTCTACTTGCTTTGGTACAATTTCTATCATCCTAATGTAGTACTGACTTTTGTTTCCTTTGTGTCATAGCTAGGATTCATAACCTGATTCTGGAAGAGTATTTTTTTTTTCATGTTACACATACTTCTTTCTTTCTTATGACGATGTAAAAATGGTTGAAAACATGTTCTAGAAGGTGTTTTTCTATTGTATTCTACAGAGAAAGGAATGCTAACATAATTCTAATGAGATTTTTAAAAAATTGATAGAGTTCATCTTAGACCAAATATCTTAATTTTGATAAAGTAATGGACTTATTTTCCAAAGAATACTGGCTGTTATTTATATAAAAATTACTAAAAATCAAAGTCATTAATAGAAAAACAACAAAAGATTGGTTATTTTTTTTAAAATGTGTTAAAGAAGATGATTTTCTTTTATAACATCTGACCAGGGCAGTTTCTTAAACAAACTGGCTGAAAACTGAGATGCCAATAATACACCAAAGTGAAATACTTCTGCTTTTGTATACAAATAAATCAAAGCCAATTAACTCCTATTCTCTACAAATGGGAGGAAACCAAAAAAGCAAACAAACCAAATCCAGAACCACCCACAGGAAGGGACAACACACAAACCGTCTGCTCCCCAGGTCCCAGCGTTCGCCACCAGGACGTGGTAGCAGCACTCACCTGCCCGCTGCCCGGGCCTCAGGACTGACCAGGAGCTTCCCGGAAGACTTCACTCCTTTCTGGGGTCACTGAACCAAACAGCTTTACTAAGAGTGTATCAAAACCATAATGTAATACCTAGTAAATTGTACTGATTGTTACAATAGCATCTTCCCAGTAAGTCATCTGACAAGAACTATTAGCCAATAACACTTTTTCTCTCCCACCCAGTTTACTGCTTTTAATCTTTAAATATATTCCATTAAAGGAGGACTTAAAATACCTTAGCCTTGCTAGCATGAATAACAGCAGTACCAGACAACAACCTGCAGTAGTCTCAGGGAATACTAAGGCTTAAGAACCCAAGTCAGGATTTTATTACAGTACAACACGGTTTAATGTTTACTCTCATTCACACTACTTTGAAACCGCAATATGTGGATATAAAGACAAATACTTTAAACTGAAAGATAACATAAATGTGCTGAAGATCAAACTTTTCTACTCACGCAATGTTGCCAAAATGATTTAGAGTTAAAGCACTAAAGATAACCTGTTGCCAGTAAAAGATTTCTGGAAGAGGTAAAAAAAAGTATGGAATGCTCTCCGTGTTGCTTTCTAATTTTGAACCTTGAATATTTGGGAATTTTTAGAAGTTGTCACCCTTGTTTTGAAATTATTAAATGAAATTAAATATACATTTGGTAGCATGCTTAAAAGTAGGCTTTTCTCTATTTAGAGTAACAAGATCACTTAGGATAAAGCAAGGCAAATAGTTGTCATCAGGCTATTCTCTACTTATCCCTGGTTTCATTTAATGCAAAACAAATTCTATTATTAATAGTCTTTATTCCATATGGAAAAGTACAGTAGTTGTGCAGAAACAAACTACATAACAAAAGAGTAAGACTTGCACAAATATTAAAGAAAACAATAAACAATAAATAAGCCATAGTAGTTATAGCAGAACTCATGAAAAGCTTATAAAAATGGCAAAGCTGTACAAAATAACACAGGAACAAATGTTGAAGAATGACACTGGAGGATTTCTATTCATACAAAACCATGATGATGCTCACAGAAACTTCATTACAACTATTCATTTTTAAAACATTCTGTAAATATATAGAACTTCCTTCTCCCCAACGCTAGAAAATAATTTTTCACATCCCGATATATAAAACAAACACACTCCCACCTCTCTCAAACTAGCAATTTTAATATCCTTCAATAGCACACCATTCTCCTATAAAAATACCTTTAAAACCAGGGTTCAATCCTGTACCTTATCTTTACAAATCAATAATACATCAATTTGGACTTAAGTAGCACCTCAAAGGTGTTCATATAAATGAGATAAAGTGCCGTTACTGGTACACTGTTAACATGCCATAATAATATATTGTTCAGTGCAATAACCAGCATAGATGAAGCTTACAGAGAACATGCAAATACATGACTTTTTATTTAAAGGTTACTTGAAACAGTTATATTTACAAGACTGAATACAACTTGGCTATTTAATATGTACAGCATGTTACTATAAAGTAATGGTTGTATAATAAAACAAAAGAAAGCAAGCAACCAACCAACAAGACCTTAAGTATCCACATTAAATATTGTCCTTCAAGGACCTTGGAGGGCTTGTTCCAGGAGTACTATCATTGTTAAATGCAGTTTAGGAACCAGTTGAGAGCCAATTTACATGTCACCAAAAATGCTATATTCTTTATATTTTAGCCCAAAACCAACTTGACCACCAATCCTGACTCAAAATGGCTTAACACTGTTTCTAAATATTAAAAAAACCTCGCAGTGGTAATATAATTCTAAAAAGGTGCTATAAAAATAAGTGCTTAATCCTCTTCAGGGAATTGCTATGAAGGGAACAATACTTGGACATTCTTGTATTTTTCTAAAAAAAAAAAAAATTAGCTACATAACACAGACACGCATGTTCAACTAGAAATCACATGAGTCATGTGTGTGTGTGTGTGTGTGTCTGTGTGTGTGTATTTGAGATTTGACTCAGTGGCACTCTTAACTTGAAAATTCCATCTTTTCCAGAATAAGAGGGGTGCCTGGAAAGTATCTTGTCATGTAATATGACAATGTTAAATTCACAATGGCTGGATTGTTCTTCCCAGACAGCATTGGTATATCATCTGGCCCTTATGTCATGAGTTAAATCTATCACCAGACATTTATATTCTTAGCAAAGGCTAGGAGAAAAGTGATAAAAGCCAAGCAACTTCATAAGAGAAAAGCATGAGTAAATGTCCTCTGGGCTATCTTAAATTTGTAACTTAGTAGGCATAACTAATTGTAGGTTTAGAGCCTGGTTAGCATTCTTATTTATGGTGACTGCTGGCTATATAGCAGAGAAATTTCATCCCACATTTTAAATAAATCAATGGTACCTGATCCATCTCCAAGGGAAAAAGAAAAAAAAATACAGCTGAAAGTAATTTTTCTCATTAAAAAAATACAACAAAAAACCATTAAATTACCACCAGGAGTCAAGACACTGTTTTCCAAATGCTACAAAGAGTCTCTCTTAAGACTCACACATTTGACTCTATGAATGATCGCTTTGGTTTTCCTGAAGGAAGGTGACTCCTGTGGGCTTCATTACTGCCGTGAGGCTGCTGTTTAGAGATGCTTTCCTGATACAGATGAGAAACAGTCTTAGTGACCCTGTTATCTTGACCGTGGGCTGGAATTTGGCACTTCCGGTCTTCTGGCTCTCTCACCTGGGCCCCGTTGTGGACAGAAATAGAACAGGTTTTGGCTGCTTGTTGCAGAGCCGGCTTCTCACAGTTGGAGCACTGCAGGCCCGCTGCAGGAGACGTGCCGGCCAGCAGCCCCTCGGGCCCCTGACAGTGCCAGGTGCGGTTTGGGGCACTGCTCTGCTGCTGGAACCGCGCCGTCTTGTCCATGATGCCCATGAAGGGCGTGCTGCGTGGCCTGTGCTCGGCTGTGCCGCCCTGGACCTGGCTAACAGCCTTGTCTTTAGCACGAGCATCTGGTCCTTGGCTCTTGAAGCCATCTGAAAAACTGCTGCTTGAAGTCAAACTACTGGTGGAACTTGACATCTTTATGCTGCTAGCTGGGGAACCAGAAGAGCCTGAGCTGGTGAGGGAAGCCGGGTGTCGTGCGTCGCTGCAGCTCACGGGCCCGCCTTGGCTGAGAGGGGCTACATCCACGTGAGACAGAAGCCTGTCCGCGGTTTTGACCTTGCTCGGTAGAGGATACGCAGCGCCGCTCTCAAGGGGCTGCAGCTGCACACTGTGGCTGGGGCCCGGGCGAGCCCCGAAACGGCCAGGCCCGGCCCCCACAGGGAAAGGGCCCGTTCCCTCTGAATGCTGGCTTCGGCCGCCAGCAGGATTTGCAGAGATTCTGCCCGGCATGGGGCTCGGGGGTGGATTGGCGGGGGAGACCTGAATTTTCGCGCTGCCGTTTCTCATGCCGGCCTGTCCGGAACCCAGATGTTGGCTGGTTTTCACAATCTGGGCCTGCTTGGTGGGCTGCATCACCAGCCCCGGCTGCGCCACTGGCTCCCGCAGGGGCTTGGGGATTCCTGGCCTACTCTGCGGGGAGACTGGCCGTATTTTGGACTGCAACCCTTCCTGAAGGTTTCGGATATACGGGGAGGGGACGGATGAGGATGGCTGGGACCTGGGAGGCAGGGAAATGGATTCTTCCTGTGGAGAAATGTCTTCTTCTTCAGCCTCCTCAAGATCAAAGTGGTCGTTTAATCCTGGAGTTGGGGGGTCTCCTTCATTATCTGAGTCATTGGGTGGGGCCGGGGGTGGGCACTGCTGCTTTTGCTGCTGGCTCCTCTGGAGTTGTTTGCATTCCTCTTCCACACGGGCCAGGAGCCTCTTGATTTCCTGATTGGTGGGACAGAGTTTCACAGCTTCCCGCAAGTCAGCCAGAGCTGCCACAAACTGCCTGTGCATTAGAAGACACAATTATAAGCCATGTAAACACATGCTCTGAATGTAACTATTCATTACATAGCTCTGCTCAAAGGAAAGAGGAGGTAGCTGAGTGAATTTTGACCACTTACAGGACCCACTTAACCAGCTTAGTGTTACTCAGCTAAGAGGGACTGCTGAATTCTAAACCCAGATCTATACGACTCCAGGGCCTTGCTATCTCTGCAAAGACCAGGGCGCTGGGACTGCGAACAGGCATAAATCCGCGGGCGTCAGAATCCTCCTCAAGTTATCTTCCCCCTCCCCTCACCATGCCCACCTCTAACAAAAATCTTATATGAGACTCCTTCCCCCATCCCCACCACCTCCTCTCAGTGACTCTATCTGGCACTTTCACTGATAATATGGACTAATCTAGGAATTTCATGTAGCAGTGTCAGCAGTGGTGGAATAGTTGTTGAGATGTCAGGAGAAAACAAATGTTCAGCCATTGCTAATAATATCCACTTCTGCGCCCCCTGGAACTACTGATTTAATATTAAAAGGGAGGAGGGGCATGTACGCACTGCCCCGAAGCCAACCGGCAGCTCTGATACCAGAGAAGCACAGCCACGGCCCTGACCCCAGACAGTACCTGCTACTTCTCTTCGCTCTCGCCCTGGCGTAAAAGGCTTCATACGACTTCGGTTTCAGTTCGAGAGCCTTGGAAGCAAATTCTTCTGCCATGCCAAAGTCCTGGTGTCAATATTGAAACACATGAGTCAAAAGCAGCACCAAAACATGATGACAGGCAACTTTTTCATGGGAGTTTTGCTCTAAAGGTTAGCAGAGAACTGGGACATAACAGTAGAGAGATGAAGGGTAAGTTTAGTTTTTGTCTTGTTTTAAAATAAAGTGATAGTTAAGGCTTATTAACATTCTTAAGAGAAGAATCCATAGAGAAGCAGAACTGGTGATTCAGGAGATCGAGGACAGCCTGGAGCAGATGGAGCCCAGCACCCCAGAGGAGGGCCAGCCAGAGAGAGAGGCACAGATGCTTCAGCCACTGTCACAGGCAGGAAGACGGAATATGTGAGCTCAGAAGGCGGCAGGTGGTAGGAGGATGAAGTTAAAAAAAAAAAAAAAGTAGAAAGAAGTATTGAAGCAAATCTACTAGTTCCTAGTTACAAATTAACTATGAGCTAGCTACTATTTTTATTACAAATTGACCAGTTACTGGCATACCCGCCACCATCTCCACATCTTGAAAGGAGGGTAGTGACAGTGACCATCGCTTCCCATATGCCCGGTTCACAGAAATGTTCACCCAAATCAGAGGGGAGGCCCCATGATCTGGCCCATGGAAGGGCTGGCCTTCACCACTGTGAAAAGGCTCTGTCGCTCAAGGATTGGAACAAGGGGGCACAGCTTACATTTGTTTTTCTTCGGCAGCGAGACAGATTGAGATAGAGAGAAACTCTCAGTTCATTGAATGGTCTCACGTCCTCTCCGAACCCTTCTCGGGGGAACTTCCGTAAGGCATACTGGTACCTCTGGGCTGCCTCCTTCATCTTCCCTTTCTAGGATCCAAAAACCACAGACATGTATGCTTTACCAGAAACTCCAAGATGCTCCCACGCCCTGCAGATCCTGGAGAGGATCTTCGCCCACCGCCGAAGGGCAGCACCTTGAAAGGCTCCCGGTGAACAGGTTTGGCAGCAGAACCAGGACGCTAAGCGGTGTGAACACACGTGACCTCCCGTCTGCCTAGTGCTGCAGGGAGGAGTCTGTAAATCGCCACACTGGTAACTATCACTCGTAACACACCTCTCGCTTATTTTTGAAAACCTTTTCATGAACGATCGCTCATCTAGAGGTATTTTAATGCCAAGTATAATAGCAATCAGCTGAAACATAACACAGCTCCTAAGGCAAGCAGAGTCTTCTGGATAACCCTGGAGCCGGCTGTAGAATAATAATTTTTCTCTTAAGAGGAACTAAAGCAAGGGCCTTAAAAATCAGAACAGCACCGCCAGTCATTTTCAAGGCTAAAGAAATCCATTTGCTCAGTCAGTTCCACTGCACAGCAGGTAGGAAGTTTGCTGAAAATGGCTTGGTATTTCCAACATAACTGCCTACCAAAATTCACATTAAAACCACTTCAAAGTCACCACAGTACACACTCTGAACTCAATTTCAAACTGCTTCCAAGCCTGGAACCTTGCTGGGTCATGCTACGTGCCTATTTATTTGTTATTATTAAAGAAAGAAAAGGGAAAAACCAACACATAACGAGTGCAGCAGCCTCATGGTGAAAAGGATTACAGCGGCCATAATCTAGGTTTTTGTTGTCGTAAGCTTTTAATTCTGTTTAATCACAGACACGGAAAGCATAGTGATCCATGCAAATGGACTAAGCATCTATCTAAACCAGGCAAATCTGACCTGCCACCTGTTTTTGCAAATGCAGTCGACTGGGCCACAGCCACGCTCATTCGTGCATGTGGTACCTGTGGTGGCCTTTGAGCCACGGCCTCACACTGGGGGTAACGTTAAAAGACAGAGACCGCGTGGCAGACCCGAAATACTGACTACTGAACCCTTTCCAGCAAAAGTTGGCTTTTGATCTAAACTGATGTCTTACTTTAGAAAATGTACTTTTAAAGTCAAATTTATTAGTCTGTAAATCATAGTTCCATTTCTACGGGACAATGGGAAAAAAATAATTCAGTCTCCTTAGTAACCGAGTATTATGCATTACTTAAGTAAAAGTATCTGTAGGAATAGTTTCAAATTCCAGAAGCTTACAGATGTGAAAAGAAGACCAGCAAGGCCTTGAAGACAACGATTCTTCTCTCCCAAAAATGTATCCTGAGGGTGGCGGTCCCATGTGTCTCCTGACCCCTGACCCTGGGCACTCAGGACTCAGTCTACCGTGTGATGTGCCTGTTAAGTCAGTAGCAGCTCTGCCTTCACCTCAAGGCTTCAGGCCGTAAGGCACAGCCTCGGGATTCATTCAGAAATAATGGTTTTCAAACACAATGAGAAGTGCTTCCCACCTTGAAGATTCTGCCGCTACGATATGGAGGCCTGGGCAGGAGGCCGGGTCAGGCTCTCTCAGGGGGGCCATTAAGGCCGCGCTACTGTCCTCTGCGTGGCTGCAAAGCCGCACCCATTACACAGCAGACTTAAGAGGTCACTCGTAGGCCATTACCGCATCACAGAAAAGGGTGCAACCACTTACTTTGTACATCAGGTTTCCTTCCTCCATCAATTTCTGTAAAAGTATAATCAAAATATCAGGTTTGGAAGTAGCCATCGCCCAAGCAGCATTTCCTGCAAAATAAACATGCATTCAGAGGGACTTCAGTGGCCTTGGAGGAAAGGAGTCCAATACTAATGTGTCCCCACCACAGCCCAGGTCACACACAGCAGCGAACCCAGCCGCAGAGGACGGAGGCTTGTGTGTCCCGCAGGCCTGCAGACCACAGCACAGCGAAGGAAAGGGAGCGGGACCTGGGTGCACTAAGCACGTGGCAGAGGAACTGCACCCAGCACAAATGGTTGCTATGTTTGTGGAAAAGTACTGGGAAACTAATGCATCAGAGCCGCCACGGCCCGTCCCTCCCTTCCGATGGGGATGTGGGGTAAAATCAATTAAACAAGCCTTCAGAATAACGTCCTTAGTTTCCTGCGGGGCCCAGGACCGCCGGCAAGTCAAGGTGTGTGCTTAGCATTTTCTTGCACTCCATTAAATCCACTCTTGAGTTGTCTCAGCTTTGGCCCTTCTGCCTTCTTCCCACCACTCTAGGACAGTGGTTCTCAAACTCGGGTGCTCACCAGAACCCCTGTGGACTTTCCGGCCCACCCCCACAGTGGAAAGGCTCTGCCCCTGGCGGGGCTCCCAGGCATCCCTAATAACCTGCCATGCTAGACCGTCCTTCAGTATTGGTCTCTGCTTCCCACCCACACTGGTAATAATAATATTACAAGCTATATGAACATTTTAGATCACTGAGCCTTACAGAAGGAGGAAAAGGAAATCTTCAAAAACCTGATTATTTTAACCTTGAGGCAGTAAGTCTTTATGGTCCCTAATGTACTAACCTGCCCCTCACGGCTGAACTGACGTGTTTACTGACCTAATTTGGCTCCTTTTCTCAGCAACGTAACCACTACAGATGTGTTTCGACAACCAATGGCTCTGTCCAGGGGACGCATACCACTGTGGTCCACGTGCTCGATCACGGCGCCCTTCTCAACCAGGTACAGCACCTGCAGTGTGGAGAGAGGCCCTGAGGTGCGGTCCGCGGCAGGAGCACGGCCCCTCGCCCGGCCCCGCATCCTGGTGTACTGGCTGGCAGAGAAGAGAAGCTGCACCCTTCTCCATACCCGCGACTCACTCTGTGAACGTGAATTTGAAATCAGCAATGAGGGAGGCAGGTCAACGCTCTCAGGGAGGGACATGCTGTGGACCACAGATGGGTCTATGCACATGTCATCATCTGCCTATGTGTCTGTCACCCAACCTCCCGGGCCACAGAGATGAGGCACGTTCACATTTTTATCTCCATTCGCTTAGGAGGCACACTGTGCAATAGCAGCTTCAGGCAGCTGGGACAATGGACACTTCAGACTGGGGACACACTGGGACCCACACAGCCTGGGCAAAGCAAGCTGGCCAGATCAGCAGCTTGGGATCAGACGGGCCCAACTGTAACTCACTGTAAGGCTTAGGATAGAGACCTGAATACAAAGAGACCCAGGACAGTAAAGATGTCAAGTTTGAGACCCTAGTACAACTGATTTGATGTGATAAAACAGATCTCACGTGGACTAAGCAGAAATCAACAGAAATAATCACGTTGGCCACTCAAATTGCTGTACTTACTGGAAAAGAAGACTGTAGACAGTTTAGACTTCATGTGGATTTTACAGATAGATCCTATCAGTTGGCCTGGTATTCAAAATGACACTAGAGGGATCAATATCCAGAATACATAAAGAATCCCTACAACTCAACAACCAAATCCTGAATAACCCTATTTAAAAAGGGGCTAAAAGGGAGTTCCCTGGTGGTATAGTGGCTAGGCTCTCAACACTGCAGCCTGGGTTTGCTTCCCAGCCAGGGAACCATCCAAAAAAAAAAAAAAAGACAAAGTAAAAAAGGGGCTGTCTGAATAGACATTTCTCCAAAAATGATATATAGATAGCCAATAAGCACAGGAAAAGATGCTCAGGACCATTAATCATTAGGGGCACACAAATCATAGCCACAGTAAGATAGTACCTCACACTGTGGGCATGGCTACTATCAAAAAGCAAAGTAAAATAGAAAATAATAAATGTTGGTAAAGAGGTGGAGAAATTGGAACCACGTGCTCTGTTGGTAGGAATGCAAAATGGTGCAGCTGCATTAGACATAGTATGGAGGGTCTTCAAAAAAATTAAAAATAGAATTACCATCTGATCCAACAATCCCACTCCTGGGTCTACATCTGAAAAAAATATGGATAGATCTCAAAGAATCTGCAGAATCTCAAAGAGATATTTGTTTTAATATACCTATGGCCAAGAGGTGGAGAAAACCTAAGTATCCATAGATGGGTGAATGGATAAAGAAAATGTGATGCATACGAGGGCTGTCTGGAAAAAATCCAGCCATAAATGGCTCTATTTCTCATTCACAGCCAATTCTCCATGACCAAACAGTGCCATCACATGTCTGGATACTTTTCAGACAGCCCTTGTACGTACAATGGAGTATTATTCAGCCTTGAAAAGGAAGGAAATCCTGTCCCAGGCTACACCATGGATAAACCCTGAAGATGTGATGCTATGTGCAATAAACTAGATGCAAAAGGACAAATACTGTACAATTCCACTTACGTGAGGTACCTAAAGCAGTCAGATTCAGAGAGAAGTACAGGGTCCGGCAGAAGAAACACCCTTTTTTATAAAGTAGTTAAAATATGGTTGTTACGTTACAGAATTACGTGTTTATGATTTTGTAATAACATGTGGTCCAGAGTACCAGCTCACCATAAGGGGCGTTGCCCTGGTGGTTGCCGGGGCCGGCGGGGAAGAGGCGATGAGGACGACTGTTTAGTGGGCACAGACTTTACGTCTTACAGGACGAGAAAGTGCGGACACGGGACGCAGAGGAGTGCTAGCGGGCTTAACAGTACCGAACGCTGCACTCAGAAATAGTTAAGATGGGGCAGTTTATGTTGTCTTATTTATCCCAATTTTCTCAAAAGGCACTAGAACGGTAAATTCCTTCGCTTTTCCCTAACTCTGGTAGGCTACAGGATTTGTGAGGCAGTATAAACAGGTAAGTGTAAGTGTGGATACGTGAGGTTTAGTTACATGGCTGTTTTTGAAAACTGGTATTAAGTACATTTTACAATGTCTAGGAAATGGAGACAATTTTCCTCTGAAATCACTGCTCTGGAAAGCATCAAGGCGCGCGTGTGCGGGGCAAGGACGGCTTTTGCTCTAGGGTCCACAGCTTTTACCAACACAATACCTGTTTCTCTAGTTAATCCTAACGTAAGACACATTTAACTATTCAAAATGATCGTTCTCAAGGGGGTGAACACTCCTCTAGGCCTTGCTGAGTACCAGAGATGTAGATTCTGACAAAGACAGCGTTTCTACCCTGAAAGACATTTTGTGGTTCTCAGTTTATTAAGGTTTTATGCCCTCAGACCTCACTTAGGCTTAGGCATGGGTCAAAGAGGTAAAGGTAGTGCCCAAAGCACGTTATGTTACTTGTAGACAATGCCACATCACTTCAAAAATGAACCTGTTAATTATTTGACTAGCAATTTCTCATATGCATAAAAGTGATTTTTAAATGATCTAAACAGGAATTCTATTTATATGGATTACTAGAAGAAAATCACACATGCACGTGTGTATACTTGTTCATGTACGTGTCTGTTGTATATATAGTTTGTAATAATTTATTTGTAAGCTTTTAAGAATCTATTAAAATCTTTACTACAGTTCTGATAGACTGTTTCTCACAAAACTAAAGCTAAGTGAAAGCTACGCCACCACACACACACACGCACGCACGCACACTGATCACACTCAGGCATGGCCTCACACACACTCTGCAGGTCTCGGGGCCTGTGTCCCTCCGTGGCGCCAGCCGGGAGGAGGGGTATGACCACCTGCGGTACCTACGGTCTCTGCGTCGCCGTAGAAGGCGGCCAGGTCCAGGGGAGTGCGGCCATTCTTGTCCATCTGGTCTATCTCAGCTCCTTCCTCAACCAGAAACTGGACCACGGCTCTGTGACCTTTCAGACAAGCCCAGCTTAACGCTGACAGACCCTCTTTGTCCAGAGACGAAAGGACAGCGCCTGAAAGACAAGCCCAATCACAGAACACGAACTCCAGGAGACCGCTCCCAGGAGCGAAGTGCCTCACACCTGCAAACACTGGCCTGAGCACGTGGCGAGCAGGTGCTGTGCAATCTGAAGCTGATCTGGCAAAATGATCATCCTGTTGAAGCTGAGTAATGGGTATGTGGGCTTCATAAATTATGAGGGGAGGACCCCCCCCCCCAAATGAAATGATCTTCTAGAGGGCAGGCCCTTGTAGTACAGGCTTCCCCTGCTAGGTGAGTGCTCTAGGGGCCCATCTGCATCAGCGTACCAGCTGGTGGTGGTGTGAGAGGCTGCGTGCCACTTTAGTGTGAATGTTATTTGGAGACTCTTTCAAGGCAGCTACCCACTGCACGATGGGTGATTTACAGGAACAACGTGCAGCACGACAACACTCCTGCCCACACT
>PVJL010000008.1:815865-849524 GCA_004026885.1 Lyroderma lyra | reverse complement strand
AGGCAGGGCCTTGTAGTACAGGCTTCCCCTGCTAGGTGAGTGCTCTAGGGGCCCATCTGCATCAGCGTACCAGCTGGTGGTGGTGTGAGAGGCTGCGTGCCACTTTAGTGTGAATGTTATTTGGAGACTCTTTCAAGGCAGCTACCCACTGCACGATGGGTGATTTACAGGAACAACGTGCAGCACGACAACACTCCTGCCCACACTGCACTGAGTGTTCAGCAGCTTTTGACCAAAAATGGCGTGACAGTGGTGCCCCACCCTCCCTATTCACCTGATCTGGCCTCGAGACTTTTTTGGTTTCTGCAGATGAAGAAATTCCTCTAAGGGAAATGTTTTGCCCATGTGGAAGAGGTAAAACAAAATAATGGCAGAAGCACTAAAAGGCGTCAAATCGACAAGTTCAAAAACTGTTTTGAGCAGTGGAAAAAGCATCTCGACAGGAGTATTAGGTGACTGAAGTTTAAACATGTAAGCACACACAATTTTTATAAATAAATTCTGTCTTTTGGGGAGTCCCCCCCCCTTGTATTGTCTCTACTTGTAAGTTAGAAATTTCCCATAACAAAAAGACGGTTACAATTTGAATAAAACAGTAGTGAACGAGTCTGCCAAAGCTCATTTCTCTGTCCATCCCAAGAAACCTGTGCTGGGGAGACAGCGGATACCTTTAGAAAGGAGAAACTCCACAGTGCTCAAGTGCCCTTCACAAGCGGCCACCATGAGGGGCGTCCGGCCCTGCTTGTCATTTAGGTTCACGTCACAGTCGCGTTCCAATAGCAGTCTCACAATCTGAAACACACGTGGGATCACGAATGTCCTGCTGTAGTAGATACATCATGTTCTCTACACCCAGGCAGGATTTTCCACTTTTCAAAACCATAAAAGACCCTCTCTGTTTAAAAACCCCTCTGTAAGTTGTGTAAGCTGGGTGTCCTATAAAATTTTTCTATTGTATTCCTCTGAACAAAATCTTCCAAATGT
This sequence comes from Lyroderma lyra, assembly GCA_004026885.1. Taxonomy (NCBI): domain Eukaryota; kingdom Metazoa; phylum Chordata; class Mammalia; order Chiroptera; family Megadermatidae; genus Lyroderma; species Lyroderma lyra. The sequence goes on along the minus strand of PVJL010000008.1, from coordinate 848,540 downwards.
AAATTTTTAAATTTTTATTTAACATGCCCAAGCCAGGCAGAAACAGGAATTTGGAGGAATGGTGCCGATCCCAATCAAGTACTGGACAGCCAGCCACAGTGGGGCATATGGGATAACAGAGCAGAACTGGGGGTGGGGGGTGAGTAATGGTCACAGGGCCCCGGGCTGGAGCTGAAGTGCCATTCCTGTAGTTAAGGGCACAGAGCAGGGGAAGTGGGGCGCAGGAAAACGTTTACCCAGCACCCACCCACCCCCAAGCAGTCTGCTTTTCTAAGATTTGGGGCTTGGTGAATGACTCGGTCTTCACAGTGGGCAATTTTTAGCAAAGCTGCCAGGAGGAGGTTCTCAGCTGAGGACCCTGCCTTTAAACAGTACGTGTGATGAGACCGGGGAGTAAAAAACAAGAAACCAGAGAGGCCTCCCGTACATCTAACTCCCCAGTGGGGGTGGCTGATCCGGGGGGTAGTCAAGTCCCCCTCTAGCACGGTATTTGTTATATTGCTACAACAGAAGAGGGAATATTCCCACTGCCTTCTTGTTCTTCATACACTAACATATGCTTTCCAAACTTCCCCGAGACTTAGGAAAGAGACTGAGAGGATTAGTCAGGGTACCATGTAGAGGCCGTGAGGGCAACAGGGAATGGATGGTACAAAGCTCTTGGGAATATAAGGGAACAAGCCAAGATCTTGGTGGGGACCCCTTGTAGCTCCTACCCATAGAGCAAACAGGAATCAGGAGAAAAGCAATACCATGAAGTAAACTTGGGTCTAGAAAATTCTTCCTATAACGAACATGGTCAAGATCTATGTATTTGTTTGTTGCTTATGTGTAACCTGGTGCCGGGCATGGGTAGGTACATGACCTCTCTTTACAAAATGATAAAATAAGTGACTGAATAGCAGCTCTCAAGGGTCCTCAGGTCCCTTGAATTAAAGACAGCAGCATGTCATTCCAAGTAAAAGAAACCGGCATGCATCACAGTGCTGGACCACAGGGAAAACGTCTCCTTTTCCAAAAAGGTACACCACAGCCACCCTTCTTCTGGGCATGTTGGGCAAATGGGTCACACAATCACATCAACAACAGGGATGAAATAGCAAGTCTTCTGTTATCACGACGGGGGCCACCCACTCCATTGCCTGTCTGCTGCCACCAGGAAGCAGCTGGGGGTCTCCGGCCGGGTTAGCGGACCGCATGGCGGGCTGTGCTAGCCCATCGAACGGTTGCCTTCCTCCAGTAGTACTGATGGAACACGCAGAAGCCCCGAACATCAAAAAGACAGGGCTCAGGGGAGCCACATCTGGGCCGAGAGGAGATGGGCACTAGTGAACTCTATCCCCACTCCTTGTTTCGGAAGCACTGAGGAGCCCAATGCGTACCTGCCAATGGCCCTGGCGGGCCGCACAAAACAGAGGTGGGACCCCTCTTCTGTTCGTCCGAGACACTGCAGCTCCATGCTCCAGCAGCAGCTCACAGACGTCCAGCTTCCCTCGTCCTGCAGCGGCGGTCAGCGCTAAAGAAAGGTCACAGGGGAGGAGGGGTCTGGTTAAGATGTGGTGGCTGGACACTCCCGTTCTTCCCCCACCCCGGAAATCTGGGTGGGCTCTGTGACACTGACTAATAGAACAGAGCCAAATGACACTGCGCCTGAGTCTGGGCCCAGGTTCTAAGAGATGGGTGTCTGCTTCCCAGGAACATTCATTCTGGGAGCCCAGCTTCCATGCTGTGAGGAAGCCCCAGCCGCCCTGGGTGACAGTCCCAGGGGAGCTCTCAGCAGAGCGCCAGCAATAAACTGCCAATCACGCGTGTGCCGCCCTGAGAATGGATCACAATGAGCTTAGCTACCCCGTCACAGCGGTGTGAGCAGAGCAGAACCGCCGTCCGCACTGCAGATTCAGGAGTCACTAAGGTTTTGCTTTCTTATTTGTTGTTTTTCACAGCAAGAGATGACCAAAATATAGTGCAATGTAAAGAAAGAGATCAGTGCTGTTGCCCAGCCTGGCTTCTCCCTAGTCATCGGTCCAACCCTAATTTCATTCAACAAGAACTGGTGATTACTGAGGCAGTCAGCAAGATCCCTATCACTCTTGCCTTTGTGGGCCTGGGGGCCAGAACCTTAGTAACAAGGTAAGATTTGAGATTAATTAAGGATGTCAAGAAAGGGGGTCGGGTGACAGAGGGCCATGAGCGCTCGGGCGGAAGCCCCACTGTGATTTGGGGGCGGCTGGCAGTGGTACTGCGGGAGGTCAGCCCAGCGGCATGCAGGGAAGGGGAGTCGGGAGAAGGGTCTCAGGATGCTCTCACCCTGTGACTGTGCCTCCACACCCCCAACTCGTGTTCTTACTGACGGTGTTCGAGGAGGGGCTTAGTTAGAAGAGGGGGCTCCACTATGTCATGTGAGCCACTGTCCGGAAGAAAGGACAGTGGGGGTCGGGGGTGAGGGATGGAGACACCTCAGGAGGGAATATCCACAATGTGGAGGAAGGAGAGGGTCGAGTGGGATGCTGTCTCGCTCGTCCTAGGACAGCTCAGTAACAGCCTCATGCCCACATATTTCCAGCTTTCAGACCAGATCGAGCGTTCCCTCAAATGCATAAGACATCTCAGTATGAAAACAGGCACAACTCCAGAAGGAGCCCTTCACAGGGTGAAGTTCAGATACCAATGAACTTACTGTGGAAAGTGCCCAATCCCACTAGTAATCAAGTAACTGAGAAGTGGATGTGGAACAATGGGGATCTCGTGTGCCACTGGTGGGAGTGAGGACCATGTGACACGCTCTGGAAGACAGCCCGACACCCAGCAACCCCGCTTGTGGACACGTGCCTGGTGGCGCCCTACAAATGCTCTGAGACCCGTGCGACGGCACTCACAGCAGCCCTACACTGGGAGCAGCCCAGCGACAGTAGAATACATTAATAAGTTGTGGCACGGTCAGACACTGGACTGTTGCACTGCAACGGCAATAAATGCTGTGCAGCTAAATGCAACACAATGGGTCAGTCTCACAAACTCGACATCGACTCCCAGACACGGAGCACAAAGGAGCAGACACAGAGCACTGCTGAAGCAGCCTTGGAAGAGGCGCGGGCAGGGCCTGGCTCAGCGTGAGTCCTGGGGTCTTGGCCCCGTTCACCAGGCACCTATGACCAGGGCAAACAAGAGCGCAGGAATGCAGCTCTCCACGCAGGGCTAGGCCTGCTGCCCTCCTCAGATCCCCTACCAAAACGCACGGCTATACCTACTCCAACTTCCCACCGACACCCAGGAGCCACACGCACACACAGGAGGAGGTAAACCTGATCTCTGGGCCTGGTGTCCCTGTGAGAGAATAAAGTCTCCGTGGACCTTCCTGAGGGTCCGTCACAGAGAAACGTGAGCGCGGCTTCCATACCAGGCGCCTGACACACCGGGGAGGGGAGAAGGGTGGCGGGGCTCTGAGAGGGAGTGAGCGCACGGGAGTCCTACTCTTAGGGACCCAACGATGTCAAGGTCCAGCCAGGGGAGACGGGGTCGGGGGAGGAACAAGCCCTCCCATCCCAGAAGGGCAAGTTGGCTCTCATTTTAAGTCTGGCCATCGGTCCCCAAGGCAGGAATGTGTGAACAGACTGGCTTGTCATTGGGCCATCTTAATGACACTTTCCTGTCATCTGCCTATTCGAAGAATTTCTTACAACGACAAGAAGAGCCACTTTTTAATGGCAGTTGCCATCTGCGTTACTGACGGGCTGCAGACAGTGCAGCCGGAAGCAAACACGGACGTGAAACGTAAGCTTCCGCTGCCGACCGCAGCGCCGCTCCTGTCAGTGTGACAGCAAGCTCCCTGTCACAGATCGTACACCTGAACTTGTTCACGAATCATAAACAAATGCTGTTAACAGAACAGCACTGTTCTCACCATTATACACTGATGCGTTGGGGGGGGGGTGGGGTTCCCCATGTCCAAAGTGTCTGACAGGCAGGAGCCCAGGTGATCCTGTCTCCACTATGAGAGTCTCCACCAGCGGGTCTCGGTTCCCACTGCCCTGGGCATGCGCCTCACAGTTCACCCCTGCCATGACATTAATACTAATGACTCGAGCCACTGGGGCACCTTTATATACGTCATCTGGGTAGATGTGAACATGACCCCTGTGAGGGGCGGTGAGATAGGAGATCTGGGCAGTGAGCCCCTGTGCGATCCTCCTCCTGTTGGGGAAGGGCTCATCTTCCCTCTCCAACCGCTGCCGCCGTGTATGACAGGGGACACATGCACTGCGAGCAGGGACATGGCCACCCTGTGTGCAGCACACCACAGAAAGGAGCCAACTCGGGGCTCTGCACAGCTGATCCACCATAACGTTCCATCCTCTCTCATTTGGTACACAAGCTCCGTCCGCATGATCAACGGGGTCTTTAAATCAGGATGTCTGTGGCAGCTGCTGAATTTCTGCAACAGCAGCACTCGAGAAGCGACAGCCCATCACTGAAAATAGAGCCCTGTGCTTTAAGGAGGCGCCAGAGAAGCCAGAAGCCGGAGCAGCTGACCCGTGGGTGAGAGCGCCACCCCAGGCCCGGCTCCCGCCCTCCTCTTCTGCGATGGCCTGACCGGCTGTGCGTTTAGTCATGAACTTCCTTTTGAGGTGACAACGCACAGGCTGCAAGAGGGTCTCACAGAGTTTTCTCAGGCTCCATACCAGTCGGGTTCTGCAGAAATTCTCCATGAGGCTCTTGTTTTCAAACGATGCCAATAAACAACAGGACCTGTGCTTTCCCTTTGCGACTCAGACTGAACATTTTTGGCTGCATCCCTCAGGCCCCCGGTGGCTGGGCTGCATCTCGCGTTTCCGCAGCCACAAGGATTTAAGGATACCATATTCAGAAATAAAGCGAGAATGAAGGCTAGCCAGCTGCACGCTTAAACGACCACAATCGAGGCAAAACTCTGCTCAGGAATTCCAGCTATTCTGCTGAAAAGGCTGACCTCTGAGCTGGCCACCACGCTCAAAAGAGGGTCAATGCACGCAGTCTGGCCAGGAAAGAGGAGAGGGGACCCGGACAGGAGGAGAGCACGTCCCAGCAGTGGGGCAATGCCTTGTCTCCTGGCCAAGGAAATTCAAAGGAGGAGGAGAAAAAAGACTTGGTATGAAACGAAGACTCTAAAACCAAAAAGAACACATGGCACTTTTTAGGACTCAAATTGCACACATTTAAAAAATTTTTTTTACTTGCAAAATCCTTAACAAGATGACCCTTCTGTAATTAAATTTCCATGAAAGCAATGTATCATTTTCTGGCGATTCTGACTCATTTTACCTCAAGCAACACTGTGCTGTCTCAGAGCCTGAGTAGATTTGTCACTGCAGATATTTATTTTAAGAAAACCCAATTGACATTCAACAATGTGAGTTTATTGAAAACATCAGTGAGATAGGGTTCTTTGTAAAATGGATCAGTTGCCGGAATCCCTGAGCAAAGCGATGATTTACAAAACTCAACTGTCAACTTGCCAGAAACAGTCATTCCATAAACATGGCTGTTTATACCATTTTGTGGCAGATCTGTCACTCAGATACACAGGGGCGCACTACCTGTGAAACCCTCGCCCTTATGTGCTTCTGTCCCCATTTTAGAGACTTTGAGAGAAGGGTGACAGGTCAGTACACACAGAGGCAGTTCCCAGAGTCCAGATAATGACCTTTTCATACATTACACACTGATGACCCAAAACACCCAGCAAGGCCAGAGCTGAGCAAGAACAGTGTGCACCTGCGAGGGGCACTCCCTGCCGGCTGGGGGCACTCGCTCCGCCTGGCTTGTGTGCTTGTGTTCGTTACGCAATTTAGTATTTACTGATATATTGGCTTTTCTCCTCTTTTATAAAAATGAGTGGAAAATGAAAAAACTGAAAGTGCCCATATTATTAGAGTAATAAGCCGCAGGGTTCTCGTAAACGTCATCAAATGTGACCAAGATGAAAACCACAGGGCGTGACCAAGGCAGTGATGTCTGCCCCTCCGCTGGGGGCTTGCTGAACACACACCGCTCACCTGCGAAGGAGAACCACCAAAGTACGAAGTGCATGTGAAATGCTGGGAAACTCGCAGCTATTTCACCGAAGAGGGAAAATGTAATTAGCGATTTTATCGTTTATTAATAAAAACTGTTTGGGAAAGCAGCCCCTTCCTCTCCACTTTCCAACAACTAACTGCCCTCCGAAGCTGTTAGAGCGGAAGCTCACTGCGGCCTGCTGTGTGGCCTGATTGGCTTCGCTGCCATTTGGAACTGGGCTGGGCTGTCACACGGAGGGCCTCAGAGAAGCTGGCCCCAGTCGTGACTGAATGAGAGTAGCAACCCCCCAGCATCAAAAAGCCACACGTCCCCGCCCCCCCCACTTCTAGGAACAGGGCTGAGAGTTACAAAAGCCGTCTCCAGGCTCACTTTGTTCGGCATTCCCTTCCACGGCTGACGGAGGCAGGGCTTCCGATAGATGGAACCCCCTTCCCAGCAGCCATAAATGCCTCATCTCCACCAAAGGAAGTTATTTGATCGAATCCTCAACAATGTGAAACATAAAATGAAACACAACGAAGACTGTTCTCACTGAAAAACGTCACGGCATTGGGAGACGAAACCCCCAAAAGCCTCCAGCACCCCCAAGCCTTGACAAGGCCCATGCTGGGAGGGACACAGCCCTCAGTCACCTCAGGAGCTGGAAGCCAGCACTGCCCACTTGTTCTCTGAGTCTCACAGCCCCTTGTTTGGATCACCTTCCTTATTGTCTGACCCTTCCTGACGGTTCCCATTTGGCAGAAGTCCCCCAGGAGGGCCTGGGGTGGCAGCGGTCAAGGAGAGGGAGCCTGTCATAAGGCGACATGCAGCAACCAAGCACCCCATAAACATCCTGCCCCCCCCCCCACACACACACACACACCAGCACGCTCCCCCGCGAGCTACCTATGAGTGACGGAAACAAGGCAGGAATCACATCTGAGGAAGCAGGACACTCCTGGCATGTTGTAAGTGCTACTATAAAAAACACACTGTCACAGGATTGAAGATTAAACATAAGCCTCAAATTGCCATGGAACTCTTCAAAGAAATGACATGTGCAATGGCCACGAAGCAGGACTTCAAGTGTAATGAAAATTCTTTTCTATCCTTCCTATCTGTAAGGTGATTGCAAAGTAACTAAGATTCTATCATCTACACGTTCACTTCAATACTCTGTCAAGACCAAATCCACAGCATAAATAATACAGTACAATAATAATTGATATTAACAATCAACTTATCACAACCCCTGCAGCAAATTACATCTGTTGAACACTTTCAACTCCCGAGCTCTGGGCAAAATACTCTGGGTGAATTCTCATTTAATCTTGACAGGGATCCTTTGAATTAGGTGATTAGTATGTCCATTTTACTGAAGGGAAAGAAATGAGTCACAAGAGTTATGCCATTTGCCCCAATCAGGAAGCCAATTGGTGTCAGTCAGGAATTCAGCCCAATCAGCTGAATAAACCTGGAGCCACACTATAAAAAGAGGGAGACCCTGATATATTTTAACAACATACTATGACACTAGAAAGTGCTTCCTGCATGATGCTTCATGGAATTAATTCAAAAATTCATTTAATACCCCACTGACTTCTGTGACGCAAGGGCCACTCATCCTGGTTTTACAGATGAGGAACACAAGGCCCAGAGAAGTTCAACAACTTGTCTACGGTCACACAGCTGGTGGGAGGCAGGGAGAGGACTGGCACTCAGGGACTCGTGCTGCAGTCTGAGTTCTCAACGCCTAAGCTATTGCCTTCAGGAAGTCTCCTTTAAAAATGTCAACTAATGAAACAGACTATGAATGCTGTTTCAAAACAAGAGTGCCAGAAAGCACTTTCCTTCTGTTAAGCTTTCTCCCACGGACAACAGGATGATCTACAACGACCGTGTGCCAAAACAGGAGCGTGAACTTTCAGCAGGAATATCCATGCGGTTCCTCATGTCTTATTCCTGACTTTATTTTTTTCCTAGTCTTACGTGTATTATTTCAGATAAGCCTCTTCCAATCCTTTGAGGAATAATCTGTGCTATAAATAACATAAATTCAATTTAAAAACAAATTCCTAAAACATGGACGACATAAATCACGTTTCATACAGACTTTGTTCTAAAAATCTTTCAGAAGATCACAGCTTTGAACAGCTGTCACTTCTCAAGTGTGCTGAGAAGGCTCACATTTTTGATAGATCGCCTTACACGCCCAATTATCTAAAGCACGTGTGACAAGCTCTTCCTTCTCTCCTTAAGGGGCTGAGCAGGACAGACTTATGTGTGGGACACCATGCAGAGGGTCAGTGTAAAAAGGGGACATTTTCACATAACTGTTTTATACAAGCTCACATCCGGTGTCAAAAAAGAAAGAAAAGAATGAAAGAAAGAATCCAAACACCACTTCCATAAGAATTTGAAAGAATCAATTAAAGTTTTTCTGTGGGAGGTGCAAATGAACCATCTGTAGTCCGTCTAGGAGTGACGGATTCAAAGGATAAGCAACAGTGCCTGTAAGTAAAGATGCTCTAACCTGCCAAAATGCAGACGAGGACACATTTTTATGTGGGAAGCAGAAGTCTGTTCCTTAAAAATGAATGTGTAGGACCCACTCACCAGAATGATGGACTCCATGTACAGCAAAACCAACATGATAAAGGTGTGAATGGAGTTCTCATAAGGGGTCAAGCTATACACCCCATTCCTTGCCCTTCACCTACACTGCACGGCAGGGACACGAAAGTCAGCAGATTTCTGGGGTCCTCTCTGCAGAGAGGAGTGCTCTCCAGAATGCACACGTCAGGGGCAAAGCCCCGCGGTCAGCTACAACTGAAAGGGATGGGGTCCCTTCAGTTCTTATTCTCAAATCCCCTCTTCTGTTGGGATGACCCCGACAACCATGTCCCTTTTTCCAGAGCCTGGGGTACCCCCCTCCCTCAGTGTCACCCCACTTTGTTGCTCCCCTGACAGAATCCTGAGCCATTCCATCCTATTCTCCTTTTCAGGACCTTTCCCATACTCTTTAGGACTCTGTTATCCTAATGTCTCCCTCCCTCTTCCTAAGTCCTGGCTGACCCTTCTCCCAGCTATTTAGGATCCTGGATCCCCCCCATCCTGGGTTACCCCTCTTTCACACCCATTAAGTTCCTAAGTTACCCACCCTTTGTGCATTTTACACTGAGGACAATCAAGAACTTCTACTGTTGTTAGGACTGACGGGGTTTCCACTAATCTTACCACACTTCCTTAAACACGAGCAGGAGAAGGAATGCCTTGACAAGGATATTCCAGCAACAGTGCCAGTGAGATGCTCAGGACCTCCAAAAGAAACCCACGTTCTCTAGGTATAAAACAGCGAGTCTCTTAGCTTTTCTCCATAAGATACATTTAGCACGTTCCTTAGCACAAACCCTGCACGTGCCCCAGCAATCAGTGGACAAGCACCTTTCCTTCCAGTCTCTCACCTGAAATTCTGCCTTGGACATACAAATGTACGTGAATGCCAAATGCAATCCAGGAAGTTTTAAATTTACATTAAGTTCTTACCAAACAACAGCCCTCCTCCCTCAAAAAAAACCAAAAAAAAAAACCAAAAACCAAAAAAAAACCCCCAAAAAAACCCCAAAAAACAACAACAAAAAAACTAAGGCAGAATTCAAATGAACAAAAGGTCATTCTCAAACCAGCCATAAGCCAGCCTGTTCCCTGAGGGGCATGCACTGTGCTGGGGGTGGCCTTGGTGTGATAAGCTCAGTCATCCGTGGTCTGGGTCCACCTGCAATTCAGAACTGAAGGGCATCTCACCTCCAGGGGGGCGTGGAGACAAGAGGGAAACTTAAAACACCAAGGACGAAATACAACTCATTGGCTCACTTCGTGGCCCAGAAAGGAAACAGGGGTGAGGATCTAGGGATACCCCTCCCCCAAGATTGGTCTGGAATGCCACCCCCTGCCCCCAACCCTGGCTGACAGGGGTAGGCCTCAGACTCCAGTTCCAGAGGTAGCCAGGTCCTATCCAGGACTCTGTCCAGAATTCGAGAACAGTGAACTGGGATTAGCATACGTGCTGAACTGGACTGCTTCAATGAGCTACAAGAAGGAAGGACTACGTAGCTAAACATGGATACCACACATGACGTATTTCAGTCAGACTTCTAACTACCTCGGATGGGGTATCCTCTGTCAGAAACTAGCAGAGGGCAGCCCTTAGGAATATTCGGCTGACGGGCAGGGCAGGACTCGAGGCCTGTTGGCAGACCAGCTATAAAAGCAGGAAGGATGATTTCCAAGGGGATAACAGTGTGAGGGCACAGCACGTCCTGGGGCAGGCATCAGGCTGGTGGCACAGGAAGAAGTTATGGACATAAAGATGGAGCTGGCACAGCCATTCTGTCGTGTAGCCACGCCTACACCACATCTGGTCGCTAACAGCTGGGTTCCTAAAGATGCAACCCAGCACCCAACCATATTCACAGCACATGGGTGACAAGGGTGACTAGGCCAATAGTTTCTAAGCCAGCTTGGAATCCTGCAGGACATGACCTGGGCTAAGGCAGACATGAAGACACCAGAAGACTGGGTCCTCATGAGCAGCTTAAGGGCCTTCTCACCCCATCCCCTCCGACAACAAAATTCCTCCCAAATTATTCTGCAAAGTGAATGCCACCTGCCCTAAAAATTATATGCCTTTTTAATTTCTGTAAATCCATATGTTCACTCAGTCAATACCTATGTAACGAACACTAGAGAAGGCCAGTGGCTTGTGGCTACCAGGTGGGACAGCACAGGAAGAGAGTACCCCATCATCACAGAAAGTTCTAGTGGGTAACGCTAAACAGTCGCCATACACGTAGGGGAGCACAAGACATGGGAACTTATGCTCTCCTGAGGCCCCCAGTTTGGGCAAAACAGCTTTTTACCAAATAAGCAACATCGACAATCAAATGTACAAGTAGTAAGTGCTACAAAGGGAAATGCAAAGTGGCAGAAGGGACTCGAGAGGGTGGAAAAGGCTCTGCATGCAAGACAGGCATATTTGCACATAACATGGTGAACACCTAAATAGAAGGGTCCTAATTCCCCTGTAAAGAGCTACAAGTTCTGACCAGAAACAGACAGAAGGGCTCACACACACTTGACAGCTGCCTGGAGTTCAGAAACACAGTTCCTCTGACAATTCAGCATGAGGTCACCAGTTAGGCATCTCTAACTGACCATTTCTATTTGGGCTAATTCACCTCAAACACTGACAACTGAAAGAGCAACTCAGTTAGGTCTGGACTTCATGGGAGCCAGCACTTACCAGTCATGGCTGTGGAATGCCTGAAACAGAGATAACACATGCATCTGATGGGTTCTGACCACGTGCCAGGCTGCCCAGAAACCAAGAGACCGAGACTGTCTGAGCGAATCGGTGACCACCACAAAACAAAGGACCTCGGCAGCCTGTGGGGCAGAGCTGCTGGTGGGGGAGACACACCAGCAAGCCCACTCCTCTCTGGTGGGTCCCACTGCTTCTCCACCTGAGAAGCACGAGTAGAAGCGCTGAAGAGTGCCCAGGCCATAGACCCGACTTTGAAGGGCTGGACTTGAAACATCAGACAGACATGAAAAGCAGATGGCCCCAGATGCTGGTGAAAAGGTTTACATACATAAATTAAGCTCTCTGCTCTCTAAAACAGGTAGAGATATTCTGTTAAGTTTTCTAAAAGCAGTAGGTTTATTGCAATAAGCCCTAAACATGGTTATCATTTCAGTCTTGAAAATCTATTACAATGTTTCTTGTCTCTTTAAACCTAAGATAGGAACCATCCTGTCTGTGATGACATTTGATGACTCTGGCTCATCAGCAGGGAGACATATAGGGTACTATAGATGCACAATTGTCCCTACTCCCACCATCCCCACGTGGACTGGCCTGAGTGACAAGGGACCTCACGGGAGCCTGCCATTCCCTGTGCCCCCTCCTTTCTGGCTGTCAGCTGTCATCACCTTTCACCAATGACCTGCCACTTTCAATCAGTTCCAGGCATGAAGCCCACACTTTTACAACATATAGTAGATCCACTGGGATTGTAAGGTCTTTCCTGGTAGAAAAGTAGAGAAGGACTCTGTGCACGGATTTAGCACCCCCACTTCTGGAATGTGGCTGAGTTAGAAGAGATGGGCAGGTAAGCGTGCCCCAAACAGGGCGGCGGCGTCTGGCAGGTGAGCCAACAATAGACCCAGGAGACCCTGCCTTGTAACCCCATCAGCCGGTATTTCAAAGCCGGTGTTCAAAGAGAAAGAATGAGCTGCATTATTCATACAACGCTTCCAGTTGTTCCCGTTATCTCCCCACACCCCAGACAGGATCAGCCTGGGGTCCTACCCTCAAGCTGTGGTCGGAGACAGACAAGCTCCATTCTAGAGGGTCTTCTGACATAAAGCACCATCAACCACACCCAAGAATGAGGACCAAATGAAACCAGAAAGAGCAACAACTGCTTTCACTTCCAAGGGTCCCTAGCAATTAGTAGCATGCACAGAGCAGCCCAGCCCAGCCAGGCTGGAAGCGGCGAGGTTGCTGCTCGGTGAGAACAAGGACTGTGAGCTGACAACCCCGCTCACACGCTCATTATCAGGGCCTTCTGTTCTAGGAGGTATTTGGGGTCAGGTAACGTGGACCCTAGGGGTCTGAACCCCAAATGCAGGCCTCATGGCCCAGGCAGTGCAGTACAGACTTGTATGAAACCCTGTATCTGCTGATATTCTCTCATCTAAAACTTCCTTTGCATGATTTCTTTTGGAAATTAGGAGGATTTGGGGTAGCGGACATTGGTGGTCATTTCTGAAAGAACACAGGAGAGAGGTACCCAATAGAAAAATGCAGGGAAGATGAATTTTACGGACACACACTCCACAGAGAGCTTCTGGGGCCCTCTAAGCCTAAAAAAAATAGTGCTTAACTTATTCTTGGTTTAAAGAAAAAAAAAAAATCTCTCAAACTCTTGGCTGATGAAATCCACCCTGATACCTGCTGAGGACAGGTATGAACTGCTTCTCAGCTGCAAAAGTCGTCTGAAGGTTAGGCCTTGGAAGGGTGGGTACTGTTCACCTTTCCATTAAGACTGATGGGAAGTTAGTGTCTCTTTAGCTATCATCCAAGCAGATTCTCAATGGGGAGTGGGGATTCTAAAAGACACAACAGACCGCTCACACAGAGCCCTCCAGTGCAGCCCCTCTCTGGATATTTCTTCCAGAAAGAAAAATCATCTTTGGTAAGAAAGGTTGGAGATTCCCACCTGAGCTCAATGCATATTGGTACTAATAGCACCCCCCCCCCCCATCACCATCACAGAATCTCTCATTACGTGTCATCACAAGTCAGACACTTTAACAGCTTTCACTGTGGTTCCCTATTTGCACTGAAGCCACAGCCACCATGAGCATCCCTGACACCTGGGATGCGTGTTAAGAAATAGAGTCCTGGGTTCTTCTAGATCTAATGAATCAGGATTTCTAGGCACAAGTGCCCCTGGGTTTCTTTTATCATTAGGTACATTTGGACAAGATTCCTTATCTTCGCCACCATCCTAAAAAGCAGACACTCCAGATGGTACCAAAAAAATGTATACACATTTTAAGAAAGGAAAAAACTGAATTAAAATTGTAATACTAAATATATACCTATAACAAAAGATGAATACGAGTCACATTTGACTTCTCCAATTACAAGAGGGGCGCAAAGTGGTTACCATCAGCATTCAGATACTTGATTACAGAGAACTGCTGCTTGAGCAACAGTGACCAAAGTGTCCACTTGTATCACTGCACATGCCATTTCAGTTTCTTCCAGAAGTACCACCAGTGTAGTCAGTTTTCTATGGTACCCCACATCCTTTAAGGTCCCCCACAGGTAGAAGTCAAGGGGTGTCAAGTCAGGAGAACATGAGGGAAACTCAAACAATGTTGTCAAATTTCAAATACCACTTCAAGATGGTCTTGTGCTCCTCGAACAACAACCGTGCTTCCACTATTTTCTTTGACTGTCCTGCCTGTCGCATGGTGACACTAGCACTCATTTGATTAACGCCATCTTTTGAGCAAATGTCATACCACACATTGCTACCACCAATCAATTCAATTTTGAAAAGTAATACATAGATAACAGCTCTTAAAATGTGTATACATTTTTTAGTACCCCTGGTATTTACCTCATTTTGAGAAGTCACATGAAGTAACTTGTCCAAAGTTGCTAAAGTAGGCAGTGAAAAGGCAAGGATTCAGACCTTCTGGCTAAGCACAAAGCGAAGTCACCCACTGACCTACTTGGGTACAGTGCTGCCAACAACACAATAGGGAAGTGGATGGAAACTTTTCTTTCACTAAATTACAGAGCTGCCTGTACTATTTAAATGGGTGAGGGAAGGACTCCATAAAGACTTAAGGGCAATATTTAAATTTACACATATTTAAGCCCAATTATAATCCAATCCTGTTTGGGGTCCTACAGTCCCCCTGGAAGCAGGGGCCACGCCACCTCCTCCCTGAGCACCACAAGTAGCTCTGCAACCCACACCATGCTGACAGCCCCAGAGGGAGGGTGCCTGCACCACACACCCGTCCCCCAAACTCTGAGGTTTTTCCAAAGTATGAAGTAGCTGATAAACTCTACACACTACCATTTGGCTTGTTAAAAAATAACCGACAAGCGTTTAGAAATCAGTGCAAGAAAAATGGAAGTCATATACACTATGTACACACGGGACACATATTAAACATTGGAAATGCATATTAAACACTCTAGGTTATAGCTATTAAACAACTACTCATCACTTAACATCTTAACATCTCTAATACCAATTCAGTCAAAAGGAAAATTTCAAAGCAGCATTACCTATATTAATCTAAGAGGTAACCAACTCAGATCTGCATTAAGATACTCATACACTCACTGTGGGCCTCCTTCCCACAGTGCACCAGTGGAAGAGGACTTGGCAGCCTGTCTTCAGTAGGCCCCATGAGGCCGGAGTCCTGCTCTCATTCCGCAAGGCAGGCCACAGCCTTTCTCGCTGAACACATTTGATTCATCTTAACATGGGGCTGGCAGTTCCCGCCTGGCACACAGGAAGACCAGGTTGGTTGGGATAAGGGAACACCTCACTTAGGTATTTCTACCTGACACTCATCAGACGCATATGTCCAGCTGACATTCCCCAGATGTACAGGAACGGCTAGTCTAATTCAAAATGATTCATATTTTATATGATTCTAGAAAGTCTTACTATTCATTTGGGAAGTTTTAAAAGCTCTAAGCTTCAAATGCCTCATGATAAAATAAACCAGGACTGTGTGCATCCCAAATCATTCTTAAAAGACAATTAGGCCAAAACGAGGGCTAGCACATCAAGCTGGCCCGGAGTAGAAGCAGTGGAGCTATAATTACCTGTTTCTCCCCACAGTGTGTCGGTGCCATTGACGTCTATTTCATGTTCCTTTTCCAGTCCCAGCAAGCACTGGACCACCTGTCAGAAGTGGCAAGGTGATTTAATGAGTTCTCATAGCCATATGTGCTTATTATATCCCATGTATCAAAGGAGAGAGAGTGTTGTTTTTTAACCATGATTATCTCATGCTGCACAAGGAGAGAAAATAGAACGAAAACCGTTTGCAAGCATAATTTTTATGCTATTCACACTTTTACTTTGAGAAGAATGAAAAAAAAATTCAGTGAATTTCAACAACATTGTTCAGGTTTACCAGGTACTCAGAATTTTAATGAATTCTAGCATGACCCAAATATGCCAGCCTAATCAACAAAGGACATGGGAGATCATACAAAGTGCAATTTCTGCATAAATCACCAGAAGATGATTTTCACAAGTAAAGAAAATGAGGCCATGTATATCTTTTCAAGAAAATAAAATAAACAGCATTGTCCAAATGATTTTTCTACTGACAGCATTTTTTTTTCTTCCATACAGGAACCTTCCCCATCAAAGAGCAGGCTGGGTCACAGGTGTGGAGGCAGAGTGCTAGCCCACACAGAAATGGAAGCACGAGCGTGAGCCCTGAACCAGAGCCAGCCTTCACCTGAGCAACAGCAGCTGCAGGAGAGCACAACGAAGCCATTTTCTAGTGTCACAATCCACACCCTTTGTGGGAGACTGAATAATGGCCCCCAAATACTTCCACACCCTTGTCCCAGGAACCTGGGAAGGCTACCTTATGTGGCAACAAGGAATGTGCAGGTGCAATGACGAATCTTAAAAGGGAAGATCATCCTGAATAACCTAGGCACCTATCTCATACACATGTCACATAATCACTGCTCATGAAAAGGACAGGAGGAAGGAAGAGACCAGACGACAGAAGCACAGATGCAACTGATGCACGCTGAAGACAGAGGAAGGGCCACAAGCTGAGGAATACAGATAGATGGCTTTTATTATAGCAACCAGAAAAAAAAAAAATCCTCCTCTAGAGTCTCCAGATGGAACACCAGCTTCCTCACACCTTAATTCACTAAAGTCTGTGGCCTTTGGGGGTCGAACAACCCTTTCACAGGGGTCACCTAAGACCATCGGAAAACACATATCAGATATTTACATGACGATTCATAACAATAGCAAATTACAGTTATGAAGTAGCAACGAAAATAATGTTATGGGGGTCACCACAACATGAGGAACTGTATTAAAGGGTCGTGGCATTAGGAGGGTTGAGAACCACTGCCCTAATGGTTACTGGCTGCCCCGAGGTGCTGCTGCACAGCATCCCTCCCAGCCACCTTTAAAACTAGTGGAGTTTAACATGAGTTCAGACAAAGGTCTCATTTACATGTGGCGCTCACTGTCCTCCCTACGATGATTTTTCACACTCTGGACTCAAATTTACAGAACAGTTTAAAAAAGAAAAACATTTACATCTTCTGTGATGTGTATTTAACATGCTAATCTCTGGGTAATATGTATATGAGTATTTAAAAACTATTTATAGTTTTATTTTAAAGGAACAATAATAATCCCATTATCTGGTAACATTTAACATATTTTTATGCAAAGTATTTGTATTTTTAATGACATGAATTTTTTCCCAAAACTAAAACATATAGGTTAACTGGCATTGTTTCATATTTTTGTAAATCTCTTTATGTCTGTCTTTATGACAGCTGCATTCTCTTACATGTTTCTGCATTCAACATGTTGCAATATACCGTGTTGGGTGAAGTACTATATATGTGTAATTTTAATGTTTTAAATGCCAAAAATTAGCCAGCCAGCCAGCAGTGCGCATGTGTGCATTCCCGTGTATGTGTCTGTCCTTCTGTTTTAAATGCCAAAAAAAATCAGCCAGTCAGCAGCTTTGCAACAAAATTTACTTTAACTCATTGTGGGGAAGAATCTTATCAAATACTGGCAACTCTAGTTGCTAAAGGGTAATAGAGAGTGAGAAATACATGGCAGCAAGTAGTTAAAATACTATGAAATTCACAGACACAGGTCAGGAAATGACAATTAAATCTTCAAACTGAGGAAGAACGACATCTACCAGAAATAATGCTCTCTGTAACTACTGCGTGAAGTTTTCCTACAGTGCAGGAACTGCTAATGACAAGCATTCTTACAGGCTATCAGAACACTGAAGTTCTATTTTTAAAAAAACCCTTCTAATCTTCAAGAACAATTTTACAGTTAGGATTCCATAGGATTATTTTTAAAATATTACAAGGACAAAAGAATGAACGAAAGCATGAAAAAGAAAATAAGACAGCATTCCAAGAGGGTGAAATTGAAGAGGGAAGGAAGCGAGAAATAAGGAGAGCAGAGAATGAACACGAGTATTATTACCGAGGGCTCCACGTGGGAGTGGCCCGCCCGCACCAGGAGCGCGCATACGCACCTGACACTCATGGTTTTCATTCACAAAAGTGTGATGCCAACAGATCTTTACACATGGTCAAACTGACTGTTATTTCTTGAAATTCTCATTTTCTTTTATTCTTTCCATGCATCACTGACTAGCCACCCAGAAGGTGACTGGCATGAGCACCCACCCTAATGGGCTACAGCTTCCTGTCACCCAAGAAGGAACCTTGCAGCCGCACTCACCGAGCTGTGGCCCATGCTGGCAGCCGCCGTCAGCGCCTGCTGCAAGGCTTGGCTCTTCTTCAGCGCACCTGGCTGGGGAGGACCTGCCGACCACTCACAGGTCAGCAGGTACTGGAGAATGTCCCCATGGCCCCTCAGTGCGCTGTGGACCAGTGCACACTGGCCTTTCTTATCCAAGTGGTCCACCTGGAAGGCAGGAGCAGGGAAGGTCACAGTTTAGTGTCACCTTTTCTTTATGAACACAAGTGCACCACAAATGCTGTGTGCAAACCCCATCTCACTGCATGTGTATGTGGGGTACACGTTCCAACGCACCTTTCTGGAGAGAACCGAATCTCCATCGGAATTACTTCACTGTAATGAATGAAACATTCCACGCCTCGGGTTCCTTTTGTAGCTAGTGATCACAGGACACCCTCCTCACTTTCTGTGTCTCTCCAGCCAACTACTGGGAGCCTCGAGTTCTCTGGAGAGCATGAGTGAGGACACAGGCCAAACCCTCAGCCAAAGCCTTGTGCTTCCCAGTAATGCTCTATGTAACTTCAGTTTCCTGAGTGAAGCTAAATCTGCTGTGAGAAGCTATAGTCAGGGAAGCAGAGCAGTTTAGTCACTGAGCCAGGAAACCAGAGAAAGGGAGGGATCTGGAAAACCCAGCTCTGAACAAGCAAGCGCAGGAACGGACCCCAAGTGGCTTCTGATGGAGGAAGAGGCCATGCGCAGGCAGGTGACCTGGCACGTGTCAGCATGTCAACTATGGCCACCAAGCCAGGGAGGCTAGCCAGCCACTAAGTCAGAGTGTCTGAGTCCTGCGTACCTCCTCAAGGTCCAAAGGCAGCAGGCAACGCGTCATTCCCTATCTCAGCCTGGGAAAACAGGGCTGGAAGAGGGTCTGGCCTCTCCTCACTTCTAATTCTGGGGATGCTCTGTACCCCCACCCAGAAGCTTTGCAAGAGTTACCTACATGAGCCCTCCCTCCTCTTTCAGAGCTTTCAGCTGTGACCGGCAAGGGCCTGCTAGCCTTGAGTAAAGCTCAGCCTGAGTCTGGCTGTGTAAACGAAGGTGTGGGGATGGACAGTCCAGGCCACTAAGAAGGCTTCACTGCAACACTCCTCTTCCACCATGAGCTAAGGTTCTCATCTGTCCCAAAGGGCGTGCTTTTGAGAAAAAAATAAAGGCTCCCATGGTTCCTATAGGCCCAATGACTTTTCATTGAACTTTAAATATCTTAATTAACTCTCAAGACAAGTATCAGTGAATTATTTCTCCTGTTATTCAAAAGCATCCCCCCGACACACCCAACCCAGTGGAATGCTTGCAGTAAACCTGAGTAGAGTTACTATGAGCTTGGCATAGTTCTATTAACATCGATAGTCCCAGAGTAACTTGGTCAATACTATACCATTACTTCATATGAATGTTCATACACTGACTTAATGCTCACACAACAGCCCTATGGCATAGAGTGTTCTTATGCCCATTTAACAGATGAGAAGCCTGAGGCACACAGGCTCAGCAACATGCCCAGTGTCTTAGTTGGCACGTGGAGAAATGAGAATTCTGGCTTAGACCTACAGAACTAATTATTATTCAAAAAATAAGACATGAAATGAGATAAGCAGAGAAAAAAAGATCAAACATTTAAATCTCTTTGACCAGTCAGTGCTGTGTTAAATCCTGTAGTAAGTTCTAGGTACACGCTTGCAAGCTTTTGAAAGGAAGGCCCTCCTCATGCTGCTGGTGGCCAAGAGTCTCCCTCGCATCCTGCCTCCCCTAGGGCAACAGTAATCAGGAGGAGGAGCTTAGAAGCAAAACACATGGCCCCTGGCTCTCTAAGGTTGCACACTCGAGCAGCCCAGCAGCCGTATCAGGTCACATCACAGTAAGTAGTGCCTGCTACTCCACCCTTTCTGTTTACGTGGTGATTTCTGTGCACTGCAATTCAACGAAGGAGAGACAACAGAACATTGGCCTGGTCTATAATTCTAGCAAGGATCTGAAGACACCTCGACCCAGTGCGGAAGGCTGCTGCTTACCTTTGCCCCCTTCTTGACCAGCAAGCACACCAGCTTCATGTGGCCAGCAGCGGCTGCGTAGCAGAGGGCGGTCATGCCGTTCTCTGACATTCCGTCCAGGCAGGCACCAAATTCCAGGAGCAGGGTGACCACTTCCTCGTGGCCGAGGTGAGACTGGACGCACAGGATCGGGGCATTGTTTAACACTTCTGTCCTATAGTTCACGTTGGCCCCTCCCAAAATCAGGAGACGGCTCACCTGTTGGATAACATCCCCCAACAAGATTAACTTATCACGTAAATGTCACATTTACAACTTTTGTCGAGAAGGGCAGTATCTTCACTTTAGTCCAGTGGTTCTCTAACTTGAGCATGCACCAGAGTTAGCTGGGAGCATGCTGAAAATGCACGTTCTCGGTGGTGAGAGTGCAAAAGGGTACAGCAGCTACCAAAAAAAACTGTGGAGGTTCCTCAAGATCCTGCACTCCCACTTCTGGGTGCATGTTCAAAACAAATGGAATCAGGGTCTTGAAGGGATACCCCACATGGCCATGTTTACTGCAGCGTTATTCACAATGGCCACGAGATGCAAGCCAACTACAATGTCCATCGACTGTTGAATGGACAAACAGAATGTGTATGTGCACACAATGGAATATTACCCACCCTTTAAAAGAAAGGAAATTCTGACACATGCTACAACATGGATGGACCTTGCGGACTGGCCAAGTGAAATAAATAAGCCAGTCAGAAAAAGACACATACTGTATATTACCACTTATACATGAGGCACATGGAGCAGTCAAAGGCACAGAGACAGAAAGTAGAAGGGTGGCTGCCAGGGGCTGGGGGGAGGGCAAAAATGAGAGTATTTTAATGAGTACAGAATTTTAGTTTTACACAGTGAGAAACGTGTGAAGGCCTATTGAACAGTAATGCGAATATGTTTAACACTACTAAATTCTACCTTTAAAAACAGTTAACACAGTAAATTTTATGTTATGTGGGTTTTTTTAAACAAAATTAAAGTTCAAAAAGCGCATTCTCAGGCCCCAGCCCCTGGATGCCTGATTCAGTGGGTTGGGAGTGGGGCCTGACTTTTTAATGACGTCCCCACGGACACTGATGCTGTTGGTCTGGGGACCACACTTTGCAAAATAACGGCTTGATCTAAATAAAAACAGAAACTTCACTTTCTGGCAATGAAATCATTATCACAGGATTAAATAATTAACAGTGAGATAACAAGGCCCAAAGTAAATGCAACTACTCTCTCTTCTCCACAAGGAAGTGGACCTAAAAGAAAAGGCAGGACACATGAAAATGTTTGGGTGCCCCCGAGACTGTCGGCAGCACAAGGCGCCTAGAAAATAATCTTTTCCTAATTACACACCCACCATCCACTAAACCACATGGATCTACACAGCAGGGGAAGTTCAGTTATATTTTATTTTAAAATAAAATCACTGAATAACTTATGCAAATGTAACTATACTAATATCTTCTGCATATCTCCAGATCATTGAAAAAAATGACACTCCTCAAACACCTATTAAGATGCCCAGTGCATTTCTTCAAACAGTTCCCTTCAATGGTCCCAAGCAGCATCAATCACTCCTCTGACAGACCCTGGCAGGCCTCCCAGGCTGCCCACTAAGTGTGAAAAACCACAGAGACTGTGTCATTCATTTGACTAGAGACACATGGGATCATTAAAAGATACAGAAAGACGGTGAGTCATATAAAATTCAAGTTATTTCAATGATATGTTTCCATAGGAGTAGCTGACAGACGTTTTACAAACTGACAGAAATTAGTATTACTAGGTGGTGAAACCACAACTAGGAACAGGACACAGCACACAGACAGGTGAAAAACCAAAGTGTAAACTCTGAAGCTCGAACCCAGCGTGATGCAGCGCTCTAGCTCCCTCTCCGAGCGTCCTTGCCCTCACCTCTCCCATTGCGGCCACCCTGGCCCCAATGTTTCTCCCGCAACAAGGGCAAGCAGACCCCAGCCCCCTTTACCCTTACAGTTCCCTCCGCTAGGAACGGCCAGTCCATAGAGACAGATGAGAAAGGATCACTTCCCATAGGCCTCTGCTCCGGTGCCAGGACAACAGAGAAGTCCCCCTCCCCCCCCCTATAAAGAATACTCCCCCAACTCCCCCCGGGTGCAAACCCTTGTCCACATACACAGCCATGCTCCACAGCCCCCGCACGCATCAGCCAGGCACTCCCCAGTCCCTGCCCAGACTCCATCTTCCAGCTTAGCCCACTGCACCAGATGCTGGCTGTGAGATCCCCAAGTTCTCAGAGAAGGCAGGCAAACAAAGGCCCTCCACGACAACACGGTCCACGTGTCAGATCGTCCCCACCTCTGGGGCAGTACTCACATCTAAGGAAGGGCAGACCATGCACAAGTGCTGAGGAGACCCGGTGAGCCAGCACCTGTCCCGACTTTTAGACCCATCAGAGGGACCATCTTTTAGCCCCACCTCTGTCAGCACCAACCTAGCCTCCAGCCTCCTGCCACCAGCCAGCACTTGGGGACGGAAAGGCAGAGGATACGTGCATGGGAAATCAGAAAAGGTGTCCCTGTTTTAACACTGATGTGTGACACATGACCGAATTCCTGCCGAATCTGGCTCCACAAGTCCACATGGGTTTGCTCTTGAAAATAGCTCCAGACTCAATTCATGATTGTAAAGTGTTTTAAAATTGTACATGCTAAACCAAAGTAAGGGTTTTTTGTTTGTTTGTTTGTTTTTGTTTGGAAAATTATTTCCCATTGAGCAACTACCATTAGTATGGAAAGAATAGGATAATCCTAGTGAAACACTTGGGGATTTTATCAAGGCCTAGGAAATCGATTCTTAGCAAGGGGCATACAGAAGAAACCTGTAGTGTTTTCAAAACACATGTAACATCACATTACTGAGGGGAGCACTGGGCTGTGGGCACCATAGGACACACAGAAATGCTTTGTAAATTCCCTGGGTGACTCTGACCGTCAGTTCCCTTCTCCCATTAATCCCAACCCCTCTTGAGATCCATGAACCTAAGAGAAAAGGATGATGGATTGAATAGTCTTAAATTCTCAATCAGCCCCTTGATGAACTTGTTGTATGATTTTCAGAAAATCCCTCAACCTCTCTGTGTTTCAGGTGCCTAAGAAAACAGCCAGACACCACCCGATTCCACCTGACAGGTACTCTTTGCTAACAATGTTGCAAAGCATACTTTGGTACTGTTTTGCTGGATACAAGACATTACCTGGATGGTATGTGCTTCAGGGCAAGTTTTCCTACAGATGTACGAACATGCATGTCATCAATTCACACTTTGTATGCTTCCTGGGAAAAACATTTCCTTTGTTGGTGTAGTGCTGTGGGTATTTTTTTACCACCTCATCTCCCAACTGGTTTTGGGGACCTTCCCCTAACGCATGTTCTTCAGCCTGCTGTGCACAGAAACCACCTGGGAGCTTAAAAGTTTCCAACGCCTGTGCCCCACCCTTGGAGATTCTGACTCGGCTGGGGCACCGAGCTCCCCAGTGATTCTAGTTGGCAGTCAGGACTGGAAACACATCAGGTGATAAGCACACCTGTGGAGCACGGGCTTGCTCAGTGCCAGGTACTTCCAGCTGTGTGATCTGGGGCATGCTACTAACTGCCCTCAGCCTCATCTGAGAAATAGAGGTAAAATCAGTTTCACCTCACTGGATAGCTGTAAAGATAAAAATAAACACACACACACACACACACACACACACAGCACTTAGCACAGCCCTCCGCATCCTGTAAGTGCTAAATACATAGTAACTGCTACTGTTACAACCCCCTTTCATGGGATCATTAGAAGAGCCCAGCTCTCTGACCCTGGAAGGAGCAGGAGGTTTCTCTGGCCCAGGAACCGGGTGCCCAGAGGTCTGGCCTCTCTGGGCTGTTCAGCAGCACAGAGCAGCAGGAGACTTCACACTGATTTACGAGCAGACGTGAGTCACCTGGACCCACCAAAGCTCCAGGTAGGCAGCTCCTCTTCACCACTGCCAACAGGCACATCCAGACTTTCAGGTGCCAACAGCAGAGTCTCAGTTTCCAGAAAGGAGACAAAACATTAATAAAAATAACTCACTGGACTACGTAATAAATGCCCAGTATTTTCCCAAGAGCTCTGACATCTCAATGAGGTTTCCCATCGCTATGAGACAGGCTCTTTTGTTATTAATACCTCCATTCTACAGGGGAGAAAACTGAGGCTCACAGGGGATAAGGCACAGATTAGCTCTAGGCACAAAGCTAGTTACTGCCAGAGAGCAGCAGTAGCAGCTGCTTTAGTTGAGATTACTCTGCATTCAAGGGATTCCTCCTCTACATTTTTCCCCAACTATGGGGAAATTTTCCAACCATCACCACCACCAGACACTCCTCTTAGATAAACTTTAGAACTAGCAATATTATCTATAAACTTCTGGATTTAATAAACAGCAATTATTATCTATAAACTTCTAGATTTAATGAATAGCAACATTATCTATAAACTTCTGAACTGAATGAACTCAAGAAAACAAACAACAGGGCTGGGACTAGGCAAAGCAACATGATCATGAAGGACACGAGAGCCACTGCCCAGTATGGTCAGAAAGTGTGAATCTCAGTTTTCTCAATAGCATCCTGGAGGTTCACATCCACACAACTTGCTTAAGATGTGAACTGACACACGGGGATGCAGACTATGACTGGATCCTCTCAGCCAAGGGAGGTAAGGCCAAAGTCCGTGCCTAACTGCCTCCTCCCCTCCCTGCCTGCAGCTGAGAGAAAAATCACAACCTGAGTTCTCCTGAGTCCACAGCCTTGGGAAGCCCATGGCTGGCAGCTAGTCTGATGGGGCAGTGTGAGCGCAACCGCCAGCTGGACGGGAGCCTGGAGGCACGGGTGGCAAGCACCCCAGTGGGCCGGCCAAGGTCTGGGCTGGCACGACGCTGGCCTTGTAAAGCGACACTCCATTGTTAAAGTCACTGGCTTGCCACTAGAATTAAAATTCATCTACCAAGGAATCATTCCAGAGCAAGTCACTTTAATTTACCAAAGTGGCAAACTGCAATTATTGCTCAAAATGACATCCATGCCTGTATGACAACATTTAATACTCTCTAAAAAAAGTTCCTTAATTGCATGCATCATTTTAAATTACTGTAATTTGTTCAAGATTCTGTGAAAACCCTTTTTTTTTTTCCTTGAAAGATAAAAGTAACAGGAGGATAAAGAAACGCCTTAAAATTCTATAACCAAGTTACAGAATTTGGGGGAGACTGTAGATGTCGCTGACATTGGAGTTGTACAAAACAATGTAAAGATGATGACTCCTAAAGTGCAAGTATGTTGAAGAGGAAAGTTTACCATGCCAGAAGGGTCGAGTTCATTACGTTATTACACTGTACCGTTTAATGTACTGTCTTAGAAACGTGTATGCAACAGAGTATGACATTTCACATGGACTTTCCTTCACATTAAAAGAATAACTTCTGTGCCCACTATCATCAAAGAAGTGAAAACAGGTATTGCCAGTTTTATTCTTAGTTTGTTCTTCCTTGCCATCATTATCGAATTTTATTAGTTATGAAGAAGCCAAAAGATATACTCTTAGCTGAAATGACAGATAAAACAATGTTATTATAGTAACCTCAACCCCAATTTCTGTAAAATCTAAGTAAAACAAAA
Organism: Lyroderma lyra; assembly: GCA_004026885.1. NCBI lineage: Eukaryota > Metazoa > Chordata > Mammalia > Chiroptera > Megadermatidae > Lyroderma > Lyroderma lyra. Next base: position 822,682 of record PVJL010000008.1, on the reverse strand, counting down.
ATTCTTCATACAACGTCTTCATGATGTGAAGTCTAAACTGCGCTGTTCTCCACCTTTCTTCTGGAGTAACTCCATCTAGAAAGAGTTCCTTTAATCAGCAGCAGCAGCAGCTTGAAACTAGCTCTCCTTAAACTATGAAAACAGCTTCCCTGTCCCTCTGTCCCATAAACTTGTATGTGGGGTTCAGTCAGGATACCAGCACTCAAACCTACAAGTCTAGGGAGTGTGCAACGAGCCAAGGTGCAGGGCAGAGCACATGGTCTCTCTCTAACAGACATCGAGGCCATGCACTGGGCTGCAGGGCCGTGGGCAAGCTGCCCCAGGGTCAGAGCTCTGCTGGGTCCTTCCAACATGCAGGCTCCTCAAGTGAGCACTGTTATACTTGCCCGGCTAGAGATCGGGATGTGGGGGTGCAATGTACAACACAGTGACCGTCCTTAACAATACCGTATTGATATTTAAAAGTGGGTAAGAGAGTAGGCCTTTAAAGTTCTCATCACAAGAAAACAATTTATAATGCATGGTGATGAATGTTAATTTACTGTGGTGATCATTTCACAATATATACAAATATTGAATCATTAAGCTGTACCCATAAAACATGGTATGTTCATTTATGTGAATTAAAAAGAGATTAAAAAAAGGTAAAAAACCAGGACAGCAGGGAAGAGAGAAAAGGGGCAGACACAGGAAGCAGTCTGAAAGCCCAAATCCCTGACACACACCCAAGGTAAGGGTGCTGAGGGAGGGGTGTGCGACCAGCAGGCGAGGACAGGCACATAAGACCCCCGGGAGAGTCCTGCACAGCATCCTGAGGTATGAGGCCCACTTCCCAGTTGAGCTTGATGAACCAAAGCAAGCAGTGGAAGACATGCCCAGAAACGTCCAGGGCTTTGTCCTTGGCTGCATGACCACACGGGGGGCATTATCATGCTCCTAAGGGGGGACTGTTCTCATGGAGGTGCCTGACAAGGAGGACCCGACTCCCTGGGAATCTGCCTCAGAGCTCCTGCGACAGCCCTGGGCGTGGCAGGCCTGGAGTCTCGCAGGTATGTCAAGTGGGCGAGGAGCCGAAAATGCAGAAACATGCATGATCTCATTTTACTTTGCCCTGGAAAAGATGGTTGCGGGCTACTTTCACGTAAACCAGCAATTCCCACACTCTTTGTGGGCGTGAACCCTCCTCGGTTGCCTCACCCAGATACTTGGCCTCTGTGTAGACGGCATTAAATGAGGAAGGAAAATCTACTCTAAAAAGCTCAGCAAGATGTTGTGACACGACAGCCACTGGCCAAGACGGAGGAAGCCCTTGGCTCAGCCACAGGCCAGTGCTGCTACGCCTTCCAGGGTCGTAAACACACTTGTACATGAAACCTTTAGTAACAGTTTTCCTCGGTGTCCCCATGGCTTTGTGTCACTCATCAATGCTTAATTTCCTATGCGTCGTAAAGACACAGATGAGAAACCCAGTGCACTTTAAAGATCATTTTCTCTGGAAATCGCCCTGACCTTTGGTTGCCTTTGTGAACTGCTTCCTTATCACATCCAGCCTGAAAGTCTCCGTGTGCTCACGTAGCAGCCCCCGACCACCCACATCTTCCTGCCTGGGTGAAAGCTAAACTTCTAGAAGAGAAATGGTAACAGAGCATTCAAGTCTGTGTGATTTACCTCAAGAATAAAGCATATTTAGACGCTCCTCTGTCTCCTCTGGCCAGCACCCAGTGCCGGGGGAGGGCAGGACTGTTGGGGGGAGAGCAGGAGGTGCTGGGGGCCCCGGCTTTCTGAGCAGAGGGGTTGCTCACCTTCACGTTGGGAGTGTAGAGGTTCCTGAGAGAGGCGAGGGCGGCAGACAGTCCCTCAGTGCTGTACCCAATCCACAGGGCTTGGAGATGGCTTGAAGAGATTCCTGTCTTCTTACTGAGGCCCTGGAAGCAGTTAGAGACTAATCAGCCTCAACAGCCTGTTTCCCACCTGCAGGGTTGGTCTGAAAGTGGGTATGTCCCAGAGGGTGCAGATACAAGCTCACACATGGTAAAAGCTGTGCCATGTACAAAGAATGCTGGGACCTGGGAGGCTCCCCTCCCTAAAACCAAGGGTCAAGGAACTAGCCTGCCTTTACTATGTGAACTGTACACCTGGGGAAAGAGATGGCAGATGGGGAGCAAGTTTCTTCTCTTTACAGAAGTTTTCCTGTCAATCAAAGGAAGAATAAATCATAGAATATCACCATTCTGTAACCCCCAATAAATGAGTCCAGGCAGTGACCTGTATTAGTTGATAGCATCACACCAAGAGAATCAAATACAAATGCCATGTCTCTTGATGCAAGAAACCTCCACAGAGGAACATGTTAAACTAGATCATGAGAAATAAGAACACAATCAAAATTTCCAGGTGGTACAAAATTAGAAGTAACTCACATTCTTGGATAAGGAAAAGAAAAAAAAAAACAAAACCGAACGAAGAGAAAACTTCAGGTGAAAAAAAAAAACTTAAAAGAGAAAAAAGGCAAACTTGACCATAGCATTTAGATTGTAAGTTAGAACAGTGGTTTACTTTTGGGGAGAAGGGAGAAGGTTGTGTTTGGAATGGTGCTCATAGAGGGCTTCAAGAGGGCTGACAAAACTTGAAAATCGTCAAAACCAAAAACTCAAAAACACAAAACAACACAACCCTTCCTCACAGAGGTGTGTGTCTCACCTTGAAAATGTGCGCCTTGAGGATGTGGTGGCCAAGCTCCATGGTCTGCTGGCGGTTCAGCTTGCCCTCCTGTCGGGAGAACATGAATGCCAGAAGGGCGTGCCCATTCCTAGGACAAGAAACACAAAGGCTCATAACAACAGACCCTGTTTCACACCACCACAGGCCCTCCGGTGAGGACAGCGCCACCCAACCCCTGAATTATTCTCCTGGCACTTCAGCATCACCATACAGAATGGTCAAAAGCTACCTCTTTACAAAAGATTGTCAGTGCTGTTTATTCTTCAAGTCGTTTTAAGGGCTTTCTCTGGATTCCCCTACCTGTGTGGAGCAACCCAGAGAGAAGCCCTGAGACAAGGCAAGTCTTTATCTTAGGAACCACCCACGTCTGTCCCTCATCCATTACTCTTTCATTACCTTATTTGTTCATTGATGTCTGCCACCAAAATGTCAATGCCATGAGACTAAGGGTCTTGTCTAAGTCATAGTTACCGTACCTAGCAAATGCCCAACACTTAGCAAGTACTAAAATATGTGTTTCTTGGCTGGGTGGACAGATGGAGAACCATCACTGCACCTGGCATCCGGGTCTCCCCTCAGGATAATCACCTTTTAGGGTAGACCTGAGCCAAAGGGCAAGGAAAGTGGGAAGGAAAAACAGGGCATGCATAGCAACCACTCATGATCAGAAACACCTAGAATTCTAGGTTTGGATGGAATCCAGACCCTTGTTGGGGAAAGAAAGCTAAGATGTATGAGGGGGCTTGCTAGGTCTAGGCACATGGTAGACATTCAACTGACACCACCAATGAATCCCCCACGAACAATGGGTAGGAGGAGCCGTCCTACCCATTTTCCCGTCTATGCCTGTAGGACTCATCCTGTCGCCTGTGGACTCCACGCCCTTGCCTGAGCCAATTTATTTGGAAAAGATGTTAAAGGGTTGCTTACTCCAATAGCAGTGACTTCTATTGCAGTGTGAATTATTTTCATTTCTAACAACCTGCCAACTGTGATGTACTGAATTGGGGGAGGGGCAGGAATTAGGTGGGGGGAGAGCAGGTATTTGTGGAAGAAAAGATACACATTACAGAAAAAAATTACACTGTCCTGTATGTGTTTCCTGACAGCTGTTAATCTAGAGGATTAAAAGTATGCATCATTTCAACAGTGTTTATCCGGGTACATACCTATCTCTCAAATAAGTTATAACCCACATTGGAGATGAGGAAATGAAGGCAGGTGGAGAAGAAAAGACTGCTTTTCATACTAGAGGGGAAGGCATGCCTTTTAAGGCCACATTGCCACTGAGTGTGCAGTCCAATGTCCTGGAAAGGTCTGGAGGTCACCCATGAGCACATACCCAGTGTTCTATGCACATACTCCACCTGCCAAACCTCAAGCTTAGGTTTCTCCTGTCAGATGAGAGCCTCCCATGCTCCCACCTCTCCTGTTCCCATGGAAACTACTCTCTGCCGCCTTCCAGGGCTACAGGCCCCCACAGGCTCCCCTGTCCCTATCCATGGGCTGCTCCCAGGGTTCAACCTGGACCACATCATTCCATTCGGGGCCATTATGTCAACCACAGGCTAAGTCATTCTCAGCTTCCCAGTCTGCTGAGCTTTGTGGCCACACTAATTATGTCCACAACCAAGACATGCTTAACTAAGTACCATGGCTGGCCCTCATGGTGTGATGACCACACCCCCTCCGGTGCCTGGGCCCAAGGGTTCCAGCGCTCTCAGCAAAGCACCTAGCTTCCCACCTCCCTAAGGAGACAATTCACCATGCAATCGCTGGATACATGAGCTCCTCTATATGCAATTTACCTTTTCTTCCTTCCCTCCTGGTCTAAGTCTACCTGCATTCATGAACTTGTTCATTTTCCAAAGCTTATACCTTACCAAGATGTACTATATGCCCCATACAGAAATGTAAGTGAATTATTTCATGTACCTGCACAATCCTGAGCCTCTAAGTATTATGAGTCCCAACTTGTTTACAGGAGGAAACAGGCCCGGACAGGGAAGTGATTTGCCCAGAAGCAAAGGGCTGGTAAATGACCGAGCAGAGAGCTGAACTGAGTGCCTACCCAATGTAAGAGCCCATGCTTTCAATCAGCACAACCTGCTCATTCACTCATTTGTTCACTGGTATCCCCCTTATAGCCAGCATCATGCACAATACTGGGGATTCCGTGGGGGATGGAAGCTGCATCCCTTTCTGAGCCCTCAGTGACCGGAGGAGATGCATGCACATGAGATGAAACTCAGCTAGACTGGTGCTATGAACAGACTCAACGACAACACATAGGTGGCAAGTTGCCCCCTCACTAGCCCCCATTCCCTTCCATTTCCAATTTCTCCTTCTTTATATATTGTGCTTCCTCACACCATCTTGGTGTTTCCAACAATATCCAAATCCCGTGTGTTAAAAACAAAAATAAAAGCCTTCCCGACACACGAACAACCCCAAACTTCTCCACCCTTCCACTATTTGTCTAGGATGTTAGCTGTCTCCTCTTTCACTCCTCACAACCCAAAGGACGGCATCTCCTAGGACCCAGGACCCTCCTCCTGAACTGAAGAGCCAATGACTTCCTCTTCATCCTCATCTTCCTTCCCCTCTCAGCAGCATTTACACCCCTACCCTCCTCCTTCAAAATCCTTTTCCATGTCCCCATACTCCAGTGCTCCCCTACCTCTAACTAAACTTCCTCACCAAGTCCTACCACCAGCTGTCCACCAATGATACCAAATCTTCAACACCAACTTCTCCTCCAAACTTTAGAGCCCACTGGCCATCAGAACCTGGCTGTTCCACCAACCTCAGGAGCTCAAACTGCCGAAAACAAAAGCTAGCTCTGCAAAACTCACCCCACACCTTCGGCCTTTTCCTGCCCTTCCTAAGAGCAGCACCACTCCTTGTTTCTGAGGCTTAACACCTTGACATGGCACCTTCTTTTCATGTCTGCCCACAAGGCCGAGCCATGCCTGTCTATCTCATGTCAGCAAGGCCTGTCTCCACTCCGCTGCAACCCAAAGCCAAATTTGACAAGTCCCCACTCCTGTCTGCCACAGGGGTCCCCATGCTCCACACCTGCCATGCTTTTATCTAAACAGATTGTCTGTACTCCAGAAAACTTCAGAAGGTTCTCCAGAGATGATGGATAAAAGGCCACACTCCTCAGGTACATCCTTCTGTTAGCTCTTCCGGCTCCTCCATCCTATGACAAAAGTTCTAGCCACGCTAGATTTTTTTTGTTGCCAGAACATACCCTGCTCAATCTGATGCGATGCCTTATACAGCCCATCCTGTGTGCAATAGCCTCATTCTACCTACTGAAATCCTATTCATTCATCCCTCAAGTCAATGACATGTGGACAGCAAAGGAGATGGGAGACTGTTCTAGATAAGGAGTCCTTATGCAACCCTAACGAACGGATGGATCCAGGAAATCATCATCAGGGCTCCGAGACACATTAAGGTGTTAAGTGCCTCCTGACAGAAGTACTCACTACCATCTATTAAGTATCTTTGCAAAAAAAAAAAAATTTTTTTTTAATAAAGTAAAATCTGATCCAAGCCTCTAGATGTAACTACCAGTTTATAGAAAATAGGGGTGACAAGCACATTAACCTGACCAGACCTGAGGCCCTGAACCTAACTGTCCCCTATACCTGGGCTCCTGAGCATTAAAGAGAAAAAAACCAACATGATACAGAAAAATGTTAGTTACATGCAAACAAGTGGTTAGAATAAGATGGAACTTGGAGACATGTTTGTCACGTACCAGGCAAAGTACCGAAAATTAGGTACCGCGGTCTAGCGGCAGATTCGCAAATGGCTGAAAAATCGGTACAGCGGTCTGGTAGGGTTAAAAACTACCATGAGAATCCGAACAGCAAAATCCAGATTGTGGGAAAGTAATAGGACAAACTACCCCAATTGCTCTTTTTAAACACATAAAGGAAAAAACAGGAGCTCCCTGGTGGTGCAGTGGCTAAGGCTTCAGCGCTGTCAACGCTGCGGCCTGGGTTCGATTCCCAGCCAGGGAGCTACCCACATACAAAAAAAAAAAAAAAAAAAAAAAAAAAAAAAAAAAAAAAAAAAAAAA
>PVJL010000008.1:78422-195320 GCA_004026885.1 Lyroderma lyra | reverse complement strand
TCACAAACAATGATGAACTTTTAAACTTAAAAAAAATGTAAAATGTATAAGCTTATAAACTTTTAGTAGGAGAATGCTACTGTTCTTATATCTGGCCATAAACAAAGTCATCTTTGGTATCTAAGAATTTATCTCAGAAAAGAACTCCTCATTTCTTTTTTTGTTTGTTTGTTTGTTTTTGTATGTGGGTAGCTCCCTGGCTGGGAATCGAACCTAGGCTGCAGCACTGACAGTGCCAGTGATGAAGCCTTAAGCCACTACACCATCAGGGAACTCCTCCTCATTTCTACTTTACATGAACTTATCCTTTTTCTTTCTTCCTTCTATTTGTTAACATTAAATAAAAATGTCTTTATTAACTAATATAGTCTGAACTACTGTAGGCAACATAATCATCGGCATTTTATTAACTCTTGTAAATTTCCCTTTTTTGAAGATATATATACAGTTTTCTCACAGGCTTATGTTAGGATGCCTATCATAATCTTGGTCAAATATACTTACCTTTAATATCTTAATTCAATATTTATTGAAATGATTAGTTTTCTAAAATCATAGAATTTTAGAGGTGGAAATCATCTTTAGAGATTACAAACCAGCATGAAAACCTATGATATAGTTACTAACCTAAGACTCTTTCCATTCCATATCAATCTCTTTAATAAAGAAGAAATTAATGTCACTTAGACATTTCAGTGTTTGATATATATGTGTGTGACTAAATTTTCCAAAACTAAAATAATGTCAATTTAAAATTTTTCATAAAGATAAAAAATGCAGTTATACCAAGAATTCTCTTCTTGCATTTCTAAGTGACTATTTATACTGCTCTTCTACAATATTATTTGTCTATTGAGAAGATGATAACTTCAGGTATTATATTTTATATTTAATCTTTAGTATTTATACAGTGTAGTTATTTTTATGTTCTTGTAATTGAGTCAGAACATATCAACTACCATTTCTGTCTTTTAAAGGCTGACAAATTGTGTTTGATACAGTTGGTGGAAGAGTACTGAGCTCAGGAGATCTGGATGGGTTCCAGCCTTACCCATGCTATTTGCTTCTTCATGTCTCAAACAAAGCAATTAATCTCCCTGGCCTTGTATTTACTGATCTGTAAAATGCATCAATCAGACTAAAATCTTTCCTGGGCTTGGATTAATTCATTTATAAAATGAAATACTGCATGATCTCATTCTAAATCTTGGCTTTGTTTCCTTTTGAAAGTAAGTGTTTATTACTTAGTCTGTTTCCATCAGCCTCTTTGTTTTCATTTTTCCATAAACTCTCTTTGGAAAGACGTCTTCCTTTTCCTTTGTTCAAGATCTGCCTCTCTTCTTAGTTCCCACGTATGGCTTGCCTTCCTTTCCCTCCCTCTAGGACTTTATCTTTACCTTAACAAGGGAGCAGCTGTTTACTTTTAAAAAAAGGCACAGGTCTACTTCCGTGATGTTGGGTAGAACCACCTGCGACTTGTCCCCCTTCACTGAGAAGGGAGTACAACAGAGAAGTTAGATGCATAAACTGTGGAGCCAGACTGCCTGGGTATGCATCAGGTCTCTGCCACTTAGCAGCTGTGAGGTCTTGGACCTTAGTTTCCTATTCTGCAAAATAGGAACAGCAGTGTTGTGAGAATTAAATGAATCAAAATAGATGAAGGTCTTAGGATAGTGCGTGGCTCATAGTAATTGCTTGGTCAATATTGCAGATTATTGCACCCCTCTATATAGGCACTCGTAAAATAGTAATCATTTCAGCACAAGCTGGAAGAGGAAACAGTAAAGCTGTGCAAGGGCCTTTTGTGACAACACTATTCCAAACTCCCTGCCCTTTCCCTCCAGCCTTCTGAGATGTAAATGTTGGGCAAAAGCATGATGAAGAGGAAGACTGACATTATTTGTGTGTGATGTGCCTTGCATTTAATTTATAGGAATGACCATGTAGGGCAACTTTTTCTCTAAGTAAATTATCTGTTTGAAATGTGATTTCTTTTTTTCTGTCATAATTCCAAACTGGCATGTCATAATTATTATACTTAAGACATTAAAGAAAATAATCTCAGGATTTCCTTTGGGCAGGCCTATTGATATATTATAATATTCAATTTGAAAAAATAACATGGGAAAAAATGTTCTTAGCAAAGGATGTTAATTGATGAAAACATTTCTTTGCTAACAATTAAAGGGAAGCAATCTGTTCTTAGCTCTTTCAAACTATAAAATAGAATTAGCCATTCATGAACAAAAGCCAGTTATTTATTTTCAGTACTACCTTTAACAAATTTTTGTTTTTGATAATGGGACTCTTTTAAATTCTCTATCAAAGCAGGTTTCTAAAGTATAACAGCTCTTTTAGTAAGAAAAAGACAGTCAAATCCAATAGCAAGATTCAAATTTGTATGCAAAGCGTACGTTCCACCTCACTATTTAACTATAGGAGTTCGTTTTAAAGAGGTGGATAATTATCTGTTTGGATTAAGGAGTCCCATTAACCTAATGTTCTATAGAGTGAGTATAACAAATATGTCACATAAACAAATAGAAGCATAAGAAAAGATTTTGACTGGTAAGATGCAAAAATACTTTTATATTTATAGAAAGTTGTCATATTGCACATATCTGATGAACATGGAAGATAATGAAGCTGGAAAAATCAATGAGTTTTTAACATTTCCTCACATTCTTTTAAGATGGAAAGAAAACAATACTAATCAATATATTTAAAAAGTTAATTTATACATGTTCTTTTTCCAGATCATAAATATTGTGTTTGAAGCTCTAAAAGAAATACAGAGGGTGTCAAAAAAATGCATATACATTTTAAGAAAGAAAAAAAACTGTATTAAAATTGTAATACTCAATATATACTAATAACCAAAGATAACTACAAGTCACATTTGACTTCTGCAATTATAAGAGCTGATCAAAGTGGTTACCATCAGTATTTATGTAATACATAGATAACATCTCTTAAAATGTGTATACATTTTTTTGACACCTTGTATATCAACAAAAGTAGAAATTAAAATTCCCAAATCATAGAATATCACATGGCAAAAGATTATTTTAATAATCTTTAGCATATTTTATTTAAAATACTAATATAAGAGGAAAAGTCACATATTGCATGATCATGTAAGAAATTGATACACAACACAAAAATATCCAATTTGAAAAATGGACAGAGGAACTGATAGACCACTTTTCAAAGACGACAAATAAATGGTTAGCAGGTACATGAAAAGGTATTCAACATCACTAATCATCAGGAAAATGTCTACATATATTTTTGGATTCAGCATGCTATTTATTAAGGAGTTTTCTATTTCTGTTCCTGAGAAATAGTTATGTCTAATTTTCTTTTCCTGTAATTTCTTTTTCGATTCTGGTATCAGTAATGCCAAGCTTATTAAAAGGTTTGGGACATGTTTCCTTCTCTTTAAGGTGTAAAGTTGTTTGTTTATGATTGGTATTATTTATTCCTTAAAAGATTGATGAAATTTACCATTAAATGTCCTGAGCCTGGAATTTTGTCTTTCAGGTTTTAATAATAAATGTAATTAATTTAATAGATGTAAGTCTATTCTGATTTTTATTTTTCTGTGATTTTTGTTAATTTGTTATATTTGGAAATTTGTACATTCCATCTGAGTTGTTCTTGGCATAAAGTTGTTTATATTATATTTCCTTATTATCCTTTCAAAATGTATATGGTCTGTAGTGATGGCTCTTCTCTCATTTCTAATACTGGTAATTTGTATCTTTTCCCTGTTTTTTTGGTTAGTTTGTCTAAAGGTGTATCAGTTTTAATGAACTTTTAAAATTCTATCTTTTGGTACCATTTATTTTCTTTATTTGCCTTGTTACTACTTTAGGTGTTGACAAACTATAGCCTGTTGGCCAAATCCAGGCCACTACCTAATTTTCTAAATAAAGTTTTATTTTAACGTAACCATACTTAGTCATTTACCCATTGTCTGTGACTGCCTTCACATTTATAGTCATGGTGTTGAATAATTGCAACAGTAACCCTATGGTCTGCAAACTTTAAAATATTCACTATCTGGCCTTTTATAGAACAAGTTTGCTACTCCTGTCCTATTTCTTTGGTTTCTTCTCTTATTTATTATTTCCTTTGCTTACTTTGGGTTTAATTTACTCTTTTCTCTCCTAATATTAGAAGATCAAGCTATCATTTTTTGTCTGAGCACGCTTTGACTGTATTCCACAAATTTTGATACATTGTATTTTCATTTTTATTCAATTCAAAATATTTTCTGATTTCCATTGTGATTTCTATTTTGACTCATGGGTTATGTAAAAGTGTCTTGTTTATGTTAACGGCCCAAATTTCATCAACAGATGAATATATAAACAAATTGTAGTATATACCTGCAATGGAATATTACTCAATAAACAAGGAAGGAATTGTTGATATATACAACATAGATGAAAACCAATGTAATTATCCTGAATGAAAGAACTACATGCAAAAAGTACTTACTATGTGATTATATTTACATAAATCTCTAGAAAAATCCGAACTAATCATGTAGAGACAGAATGCAGATCATAGTTTTTTAGGGATAGAAGTACAGAGAGGGACAGAGGGGAGTGATGACAAAGGGCATAAGAAATGTTTAGAAAGTTCATTGTCTTGATTGTATGTGGTGATGATTTATTTCATGGATATTTACATACATCAAAACTAAGTTGTATAATTTATGTGGAGTGTATTGCACTTCAGTTAGACTTCAGTAAAGCTGTTTTTAAAAGTATGTTAATTTTGAAATATGCAGGGATTTTCCAGTTGTTTATCTGTTATTGATTTCTAATTTAATTCTGATTAGACTTTGACTCTAGTCAGAGAACGTGCTCTATATGATTTAAAACCCTATACATGTTCTAAGACTTATTTTAAGCCCCAGAATATGGTCTACCTTGGTTATAGCTCCATGTACACTTACAGTAAACATACGAGGGCTGTCCAGAAAAAAAGTCCAGCCATAAATGTCTCTATTTTTTATATTACATGGCTAGATACTTTCTAGACAGCCTTGATATATTCTGCTACTGTTGGAATGTTCTAAGAATGTCAATTAGGTCAAATTGGTTATAGTATTCTAATATTATATATCCTTAATATTCTATCATTAATAATATATCTTTTCTATCAACTCCTTAGAAAGAAGTTTTGAATTCTCCAGCTATAAATTGTGGATTTATTTATTTTTTCTTTCAATTATTCTGCTTTTGGTTTATGTACTATGAAACTGTTACTGAGTTGAAACATTTTGGGAGTTATTTTCTATTTTTGAAGAATCAATTCCTTTATCATTATGAAAAGTCTCCTAATGTCTGATAATATATGTTGTTCTAATGTCCTTTCTGATATTAATATAGTCACTCCAGATTTCTTATATTTAGTTTTACATGGTACATCTTTTGCCACCCTTATATATATATATATTTTTTAATTAATTAATTAATTAATTAATTAATTAATTTTGGTGGTTCCCTGTCTGGGAATCGAACCCAGACCACGATTTTGAGAGCGCCAAAGCCTAGCTACTACTCCACCAGGGAACCCCCACCCTTATATTTGAAAACTATATTTACTATATATTTTAAAGTGCATTTTTTTTATAGCATATAGTTGGTCTTTTTAAAAAATCAATTTGATAATATCTGCCTTTTAATGTAGTGTTTAATTTACTCAATATACTTATCAATATGGTGAGATTTATGGCTACCATTTTGCAATTTTTTTACTTATTCCATCTATTCTTTGCTCTTTTTCTTTGCATTTTTCTGCTCTTTTGGATTAATTGAGTAGCTTTTAATACTATTTTTTATTGCTACCATATTATTAGTTATAATTTTATAGTTATTCCTTTAGGTTTAATAGTTTAACTCATTACATTCTGTATTCAATAGTATTTTGTCAGTTTATCCATTATGTATGACTTTTATGACACAGTATTTTCATTTTCTTCCTCTTATCATGTGCCACTGTAATGATTCCTTTTTTAACCACATATGATATAAATACTACTCTATGTATTTTCCATCGGGTATCATTTTTTTTTTCCACCTGGAAATCTTTATTTAACATTTCTTGTAGTACAGGTCTCCTGGAAACAAAATCTTCTGGCTTTTTTTGGTCAAAATATTCTTTGTTTTGCCTTAATTCTTTGAAGATATTTTCACTGTGTGTAGAATTCTAGGTTGACAGGTTGTTTTTTCTTTTTTTATCTAGCACTTTATAGGTCTTGGGTCATTGTCGGCTGACTTGTATAGTTTCTGACAAGTCTGTGATCATTCTTATCTGTGTTCTTCTGTGTACTATGTGTCTTTTTTCCCCTCTAGCTGCTTTTAAGATTTTCTTTTTGAGACTGGTTTTCAACAATTTGCTTATTATGCCCTAGTGTAGTTTTGTTAAAGCTTGTCTTTCTAGGGGTTCATTGGAATTCTTGAATTGTGGTTTTATCACTTTCTTAAAATTTGGAAATATTTTTACCCTTATTTCTTAAAAGTTTTCTGTTTCTCACTTTGTTCTAGAACTCTACTTACATGTATGTTAGTCTTCTTGGTCTCCCACAGACCACTGAGGCTCTGTTGATTTTGGGAGAGAAGGGGAAAGGAGGGGGAGTCTTACCTTTTTTTTTATGTGCTTCATTTTAGAGAATTTCTATTTTTATATCTTCAAGTTCATTTCTAGAAATTCCATTTGATTCTTTATCTTGCTCTTGTTTTTGTTTTCTTTTAAACATTTGAGCATATTTGTAGCATTTATTAGAGCTTTTTTCAAGTCCTGTAACACTAATCCTATCATCTCTGTCATTTCTGTATCTGTTTCTATTTACTAATTTTTTTCCTGTTTATTGGTCAAATTTTTCTGCTCCTTGGTGTTGCTTGCTTTTTGAGTGAATACTGTGAATACTAGACATTGTGAATGTTACATTGTTGAGTGTCTTAACTTTGCTGTCTTACTTTAATTTAGTGTTGGGTCTTGTTTGGCAAGCAATGAAAATTTGTGGATCAGATTAAGGCTTCTTCTAAGTTTTGGTAGAACACTTAATGTTAAATAAAAATTTAGCTTTATGACTAAGGCATAACTTCCTGGAGTCTCTAGTGAACATCCAAGGTGATTAACAAGGGCTTTACCTGTGTCAAGTCAAAAGTGAAATATCTCCCATCCCTGTGTAAACTCTAGTAGCTGCTCATCTTATATATTCCCACTCAATGTTTGGTTGGACTTGGACTGTTTTGTTCTGTGTATACACCTCTTAGTATTCAGCAAAGACTCATGAAGAACTATATGCAGACTTAAAAAGCTGATTTTTCTGCTTAACTCCCTTCTTTTTGGAACTCTGCTTCACAACTTAGCTTCCCTAATTGCCAATCTCTGACTCATCAAGCCTACTATTGCTTGAGACACCCCCTCTTTGTTGCATGGTCTAGAATATATCTCCAGGCTGACAGCCAGGAAAATCATGGGTCCCACTCAGCTTCTTTCTCTTTTCTCAGTGATCACAAACATGTTCCGCCTGTTCTCCAATGTGTGAAAATATGGATTTCATATATTTTGTCCAGTTTCCTAGTTGTTTACAGTGGAAGTGTAAGCCTGGTCCTTGATACTTCATCATGGTCAGAAGCAGAAGTCTGGTTTGTTATTCTTATTATTGTTATTACTGTCTTAATCCTTTAGAAAAACCTTTCAACAGTTTGCATTTGTGTTTATGTGTGTATGTGCTTATGCATTGGATATTGTTGGCTCCTTTCTTAAAAGATTATCTTCCACTGGCTTCTGGAATACATACTTGTCTGATTTTCCTCCTTCCTCTGTTGCCATTCCTAAGATTCTTTTTCAGGCTTATCATCCTCTACCTGGGCATTATATCTTGGAATTTTTCAAGGCTTAGTTATTCTTTTTCTTTTTATCTCATATTCTCTCCCTAGAACATCTCACCTCTAACAACATTAAAAGTCACCAAGGACCCTCAACCTTCTACCTCCAGCCTAGATCTCTCTTACATACTCTAGTCTAGACCTTCCTGCCTCTTTGGATGTCTCTAAGGCAACTCAAAATCAAGTTAATAAAACTGTTATCTTTTCACATTCCCTAACCTCCCCCCACCCTCACCTCCAAACCTGGCCCTCTTCCAGTGTTTCATACTTCAGTAAATTATACCTCCAACTCATCCAGTTGTACTGGGCAGAAATCAGAGATAGATCTTGGACTGTTTTCTTTCTCTTATCTCTGCCATCCCCAAATGTCCCGCTTTGTGTATTCTCTCCATCAGCAAGTCCCATCAGTTTTACCTTAAAAATTAAGTTTTTCATCCCATTCATTTCTCACCATTGCCACTGAATTAGCCGAAGATAAATATTACCTCTCATCTGACCTACTGTAACAGTCCCTTAACTGACCCCTATATATCACCTCTAATAACCCACCCAAATCTTTTTTCAATACTTCAGGCTAAAGTGATGTCAACTTAAATCCTTCCTCAGTGGATTTTCATTGCTTTTAAGATAAAGACTCTAACCCTAAACAAGGCATAAAAGGCTCCACAAGTTTTGGCATTTGCCTCTCTCTCTTCTTTTTCTTACCACAGTACTCCTCAATCTGTTCCCCAGCCACAATGGCTTTCTTTTAGTTCTTGGAAGATATCATCTTCCTCCTTTACATAGGATCTCTGCTTATGCAATTACCTTTCCCACCTTCAAATCACACCCTTCTCCATATTAATTAATCTTATTTATCTGTAGATTGCAGCTCATATCATCTCATCAAGAAAGTCATTCTTTCCCTTTAAATGTGCATTTTGTAGATAATTGTATAAAACTAAAGATGTAACTGTCACTTTGTCCTCAGTTAAATAAGCTTCATGTCTTCAGCAATAGGCATTACATAAATATTTGCTGAATGAATGAATGAAGGAATGAATGAGTCAATGATTGTCTTTTTATTCTAATGGAATCATGAGCATGATAGATTCTAAATGAACTTTGTTGACCACTTTATGAATTATTGTCTAATGTACACCATTTTGTTTATTCTAAATGACAGTTTATAGCCTTTTAAAAATGAAAATAATAACATTGAAGGTAATAGCATAGAAGAATTTAATTTCAAGCAAACTTTCATTATAAGAACAAATTTTTATTTTTTTCAAAAGATGGTTGCTGTTTGCCACTTCTCTTTTTAGAAGGAAAAAGGGCCTACTTTCAAAATATTTCAGTCGGTTTTCAACTGTATAGGTTGTGTATTTTCACAAAGAAGGCAATAGTTTGCAGTTTTTAGTAAAGGAAATAGGCTTGCAGAGATAGTTCTGACATTTCTACCCTCCATGCACATTCTACAGAACACCACAGCATTACATTTTCAATGCATTTTCATTATCCAACTTAGTTGCCATTTATTATATGTGCCTAGTCCCATGTTCAGTGCATTAGAGTGTCATGAATCTCCAAAACTAATACTACTAATAATGCAAAGCAGGCATTACAAATCTATTTTACTAATTAGAAATGGAGGCCTAGAAAAATTAAGTGAATTGGTCAAAACCATAGTTAGTGCCAGAGACAGGATCTAGGAGGCTCCAAAACCTTACCCTTTCTGCTACTTCTTCGTAAGCCAATTCCTGATTCTATTGTGGAAAACTGAGAGTTGTCTTTAAATTTGTCTGCTCTTTGGAGTTTGTGGTATAAAATTCAGTTAAAACACTATTTTATAAAAAGAACGGTTTCTTTAAACTTCTATGACTCATTGTAATTAAATTTTCATAGAGTTATTTTATGACTTTATTAGTAGGCATTGTGATTTTCAATTCTTTGGAAATCAATATGATTATTTTTATACTTTCTTTGTTTCCAAATATTAAAAGCTAAGTAAATTAAGCTTTTTGCTCAGTTAGGTAGAACATGATCTTGGTATTGATCAGCATACAATTCTATTGACTTGCCACAGAAAAACCCAACCCAAAGCTAATATTAATGCTACTCCTGGCTCACATTTAGGGTATTGCTTCTCTAGTTGTGAAAAACAACACACAGAGCCAAGTTTACATTCTGCTTCAACATGACCCTGAAGAAAACTAAATGGGAGATGATTTTTTTAACTCCCTTTTTTCTTCCAAATGTTAAAAAGTGTATTTTCTTTAGCATCTATACATTCATTTCCTCACTCATTTGTTCATGTAACAAACATGTATTGAGAGCTTCCTACATTCAGGCATCATTCTAGGGAATACAATGATCAACAACACAGATAAAATGTTTGCCCCATAGAAATTCTATCCTAATGGGGAGAAACAGACAACCAAACAATGAATTTGTGGTAACTGCTGATAAGAAAATATACAGAATATTCTGATAAAGATGGTTGGGATACGGACAGTATGATCACATAAGGTCTTTTGGTGGAGGTGACATATGAACTATGAGAAGGAGCAAGCCATTTGAAAAGCTGTCAGAACTACTTTCCGAACACATGCAATAGCTCTAGATGCAGGAATGACCTTTGGAGGAACCAGAAACAGAAAGAAGGTGCTGCTAGAATATAATTTGTAAGGCTGGAAAATAAGTCAGGGACCAGATCTTGAGGATTTCAGATAAAGTTATCATCAATTTCTTCTGAAATAACATTAAGCGGAAATGCCTGGTGTGGGGGATAAAGGAGACTGAGCAGGAGTACATAGTAATGAGATCACAGTGTGGGCCTGGTTACCTGTGAAGGGAGAAAGCAAGGGAAGGATTGGCAGAATGTCTCAAACTACAATATAGTTCCAAAAAAGTCTCAGCCAGGCTGATGGGGAGTCACCAACCAAAAGCTGCTCATTGGAGGCATCGCCTGTTGGGCTGTTATTGGCTCCAAGTAGGCCCAGGGGAAGTGTGGTTTTGCTGTGAACACTGTCACAGATCCAAGGGGAAAGCAGCTGGGGTTGTCTGTCAACTCTTCTTCTGGCAGCAGTTCTCTGGAAGCAGGTCTGAGTGGTGCACTTACAGGGCCATCACAGTATGCTTATGTGCATTCCTTTGGGGAAAGTATCTGTGGCTTTTGTTTTACTCATAATGTGTTTAGGTCCCCCCCACAAAGTTCAGAACCAACAACTGTTGTGACACTTAAATGGTTAAAGTGTGACCCTCAGAAACCAAAGTATGGACTCAAATTTATTACCAAAAGTCAATAAATAGGAGTTGCCCATTAAACCATTGAAAATTGTGGCATGATGATGGAGATGAAATTGGGTATTATGCCAGTGATTAGTTTCTTGATCGTGGATAAATTACTTTTCTGTGCCTCAGATTCTTCATTCCTAACAAGGACATAATAATAGTGCCTACCTCTTGGGATCGAGGTGGTCTCCGGAATCCACTCACACAGTCTCTGGCACACATTATTCCTGTGGTGATAGGCTCTTGGGTACTGAGCACTATAGTGTGCACCACTTGAACAAATTCAGCAATCTAAAATGTGAACTCAAGGAGTGAATGCATACATGAAGCTCAGATCCTTCAAGCTGTAGAAAAACCTTGTGAAGAGGGAGCTTTTGTAAAATATTTAAAAATTATTCAATGAAAAAGTAGTGTATCTGGGTTGGTAGTATTTGGGGAGATGTTAATTTTTTGCTGTTGTGCTTATTCATATTTTTAATTTAAAAAATATTATGGATTACATTTTTTATTTTATGCCCAATTCTTTAACCCAAGCATGCCCAACCTGCAGCCTGTGGGCCACATGTGGCCCAGAACAGCTTTGAATGCAGCCCAACACCAATTCGTAAATTCTCTTGTAACATTACAAAAATTATGCACAGACCTTTTTTTTCTTTTTCTTTTTCTTTTTTTTTTAGCTCATCACCTATCGTTAGTGTTAGTGTATTTTATGTGAGGCCCAGGACAATTCTTCTTCCCATGTGGCCCAGGGAAGACAAAAGGTTGGACGCCGCTGATTTAACACATCTGATTTATAAAGCAAGTTAGAGCTACAAAGGTGATTTTGTATAGAAGTAGGTTATTCTGTGTCTAATATTATTGCTATTATTGTACAGATGTTTTACATCTTGTTCTATACAGCTTGACCTTTTTCTTTTTTTTAATTTTATTAAAAGTATTGGGGTGATTTTGGTTAATAAATTTTGTAGGTTTCAAGTATACAATTCTATAGCAAACACACTGTCTGTATATTGCACTGTGTGTTCACCAACCAAAGTCATATCTTCCATCACCATATGTTTGACTTCTTATTTACTCTTTTCCACTTCCCCTACTCCCCTTTCCCTCTGGTAACCACCATACTATCGTCTGTGTCTATGGGTTTTTGTTTGTTCATTTGTTGCTTTCAGTTTTATATCCCACATATGAATAAAATCATATGACTCTTGATTTCCATCATAAAAAATATCCATTTGACTTGATATGACATTTTCATTATTCACCCATGTTTTCTTAAGTGGTAGTATTTTATCTTTTCCTTTGGCTCAGCAGTATTCTATTGTATACGAATAATCATCTATTGAAGGACACTTCAGTTATTTCCATGTCTTGGCCATCGTGAATAATGCTGTGATGAACATAAAAGTATATATATTTACAAATAAATGATTTCAAAATTTTCAAGTAGATACCCAGAATAGGGATTCCTGAGTCATATGGTAACTCTATTCTTAATTTTTTGAGGAACTGCCATAGTGGCTATACCAATTTACATTCCCACCAGCAGTTTGAGGGTTCCTTTTTCTCTACGGCCTCTTCGACACTTTGTTTTTTCTTGTCTTGTTGATAATATCCATTCTAATAGGTGGTATCTCGTTGTGGTTTTGATTTGCATTTATAACTAGTCAAGTTGAGCATCTTTTCATGTATCTGTTGGTCATCTGTATGTCTTCTTGGGAGAAGTGTCTGTTCAGGTCCTCTGCCCACTTTTTAAATTGGAATGTTTCTATTTTTGAGGTTGAGTTGTATCAGTTATTTATATATTTTGTATATTAATTCATCATTGGGGGTGATGATTACAAATATCTTTTCTCATTTGGTTGGTTGCCTTTTTGTTTTTTTGGTATTTTCTTTTTTATGGTTTCTTTTGCTGTGCAGAAGCTTTTTAGTTTGATATAGTCCCATTCATTTATTTTTCTTTTACTTTCCTTGTCTTTGAGGTCAAATTCATAAAATCCCCTCTAAGATCAAGGTCCACAAATTTAGTACCAATGTTTTGTATACATTTTTTTCTTTCAGGTCTTGTATTTAAGTCTTAGATTCATTTTGAGTTTATTTTTATCAATGGTGACAAGTAACAGTCTAGTTTCATTCTTTTGCATGTTGCTTTCCAGTGTTGCCAGCACCATTTATTAAAGAGAATTTTTCTTCATTGTATGTTTTTGGTCCTCTGTCAAAAATTATTTGCCCACATATATGTGTGGTGTTTATTTCTGGGTTCTCAATTCTATTCCCTTGGTTTGTATGTCTGTTTTTCTGCCAATACCATTCTGTTTTGATTATTGTTCCTTTGTAATATAATTTGAAGTCAGGGCATACCTCCAGCCTTGTTCTTTTTTTTTTAGGATTGCTTTGGCTATTCACAGTATTTTGTGGTTCCTTACATATCTGATGATTTTTTTGTTCTAGTTCTTTAAAAAATGCCATTGGGATTTTGATGGGGAATGCATTAAATCTGTATATTGCTTTGGGTAATGTGGTTATTTTAACTATGTTGATTCTTCCAATCCATGAACCTAGAATACCTTTCGATTTCTTTGTGTCTTCAATTTCTTTTAATAATGTCTTGAGGTTTTCAGTCTTTCACATCCTTTTTAATTTTATTCCTAGGTATTTGATTCTTTTGGGTGCAATTGTGAAAACAATTATTTTTAAAATTTCTTTTTCTGAAATTTCATTGTTGATATATATAGGAACACAGTGGGTTTGTACATTCATTTTGTGTCCTACAACTTTTTGGTACTTGCTTATTTTTTCTAATAGTTTCCTGATGGAATCTTTAGGGTTTTACATAGAAAGAATAATGTAAGCAAAAAAGTAACAATTTTACTTCCAGTACTACAGTGAATAACAGTGGTGGATGTGAGCATCGTTGTTTTGTTCCTGATCTTAGAGGAAAAGCTTTCCAGTTTTTAACAACTGAGTCTGATATTAGCTGAGGAGTTGTCATATATGATCTTTATTATGTTGAGGTACTTTCCTTTTATACCAATTTTATTGAGTATTCTAATCATAAATGGATATATCTTATCAAATGCTTTTTCTGCATCTATTGATATGATCATGCAATTTTTATCCTATATTTTGTTAATGTGGTGTATCACTTTGAATAATTTGTGTATGTTGGACCATCCTTATTTGTGGTTTTTCCTGCTTTCTCTTTGCAGTTGATTTCCAATTTCAAAGCATTGTTGTCAGAGAATATGCTTGGTATGATTTAAATCTTAAATTTGTTGAGGCTAGTTTTGTGTTTTAACATAGGGTCTATCCTTGAGGATGTTCCATGTGCACTAAGAAGAATGTATAAGCTGGTGTTCTGGGATGAAGGGCTCTGTAAATGATGCTTATGTCCATTGGTCTAATTTGTCACTTAAGGCTGATATGTCCTTATTGATTTTTGTTTGGATAATCTATCCATAGCTGTCAATGAAGTATTTAGTTCCCCTACAATGACTGGGGTTTTGTTAGTTTCTCCCTTTAGTTCTGTTAATGGGTGCTTTATGCATTTTGGTGCCTCTTGTTTGGGTGCATATTTAAGTGTTATGTCTTCTTGATATATTGTCCCCTTTATCATTATAAAATGTCTATCTTTATCTCTTGATACCTTTTTTTATCTTGAAATCTATGTCAAATGTAAGTACAAGCTTCCATCTTGCATCCCCGTGTGTGTGTGTGTGTGTGTGTGTGTGTTTATTCTCAGCTGGTCTGCTCAAGACCCCCAGAGCACCAATCCTAGTCCCCCGCCTGGCCCCATTTCCTTTCAACAAGATGAAAGAAACTATCACGGACCAGGAGAAACTTGCCAAACTTCAGGCACAAGTGTGCATTGGTGGAAAAAGAACTGCTCACAGAAAGAAGAAAGTGGTTCACAGAACAGCTACAGAAGATGATAAAAAACTTCAGTTCTCCTTAAAGAAATTAAGCATAAACAATATCTCTGGTATTGAAGAAGTGAATATGTTCACAAACCAAGGAACAGGGATGCACTTTAACAACACTCAAGTTCAGGCATCTCTGGTAGCAAACACTTTCACCATTGCAGGCCATGCTGAGACAAAGCAGCTGACAGAAATGCTACCCCGCATCTTAAACCAGCTTAGAGCAGACAGGCTGACTAGTTTACAGAGAGTGGCTGAAGCTCTGCCCAAACAATCAGTGGATGGAAAAGCACCACTTGCTACCAGAGAGGATGATGATGAAAAATTTCAGATCTTGTGGGAAATTTTGATGAGGCTTCCAAGAATGAAGCAGACTGAACTGAGTCAACTTCTGAAGAACATAGAACTTGAAGAAGTTACTATGGGAGATGCTATTTTATATTATGACTGTTTTTTTAAATTTTGTTCAGGGATCTGATAAAATCCCGATCTCTAATATTTTTAAGCCTAGGCCCCTTGGATACTGCAGCTCTTTTCAGTTTTTGCTTATACACAAATCGTTCTTTGCAGTTAATTAATGCGAAGAAGGTTGGGGATAAAGTTTGAAACAAAGGTTAATAAATTTCCTTTCCTAGTTAAAAAAAAATAACACACACACACACACACACACACACACACACACACAGCTACACCTTCTTTTCTCTGGATGCCATTTGCTTGGAGAATCATTTTCCATCCTTTCATTTTGAGTCTGTATTTGTCCTTGCAGTTGAACTGTGTCTCCTGAAGGCAGCATGTGGTTGTGGTTTGTTTTTTGATCCAGTCCATTACTCTGTGTCTTTTTATTGGTAAGTTCAGTCCATTTACATTTAGGGTGGTTATTGATGTGTGAAGATTTTCTATAGGCATTTTATCTTTTGTTTTCTGGTAGCTCTGTGTCTCCATTGTTTCTTTTCCTTTATGTTTCTGTCTGTTATTTTAGTTTGGTAGTATTCTATGATTTCCCCCCTCTATTTCATCTCCTTTTATGTTATGTGTCACAGTTCTACATTATGTGTGTGTGTGTGTGTGTGTGTGTGTGTGTGTGTGTGGTTACCATTAGGTTTATGCAAAAGAAAGTTTCATCTGTACAGTAGTCCTTTTTCTTCTGAATGCATCTTATCTCCTCTTTGCATTTTCAGACCTTTACCTTTTTCCCTTTTATGTTTTTGTTGTCACAAATTATCTCTTTTTATGCTGTGAGTTCATTTCCGAATTGCCGTAGCTATTGTCTTCTCTTTCTCTCTCTCTCTTTTTTAATGCTTTTACCTCCTTTAAATTTTATTTTACATTTAAGTGTATAATGACCTATTCTAAATATAGGTTGCAATTTCCTGCTTCTGTATGTCTATTAGTCATCTTACTCATAGTTTTGTATCCTTTTGCCTTTGTTTCAGGTAGAATAAACCCATTTAATATTTCCTTTACTGCATGTCCTGTGGTAATTCCCTCAGCTTTTGTATGTCTGGAAAAGTCTTTATTTCTCCTTCATATTCAAAGGATAACTTTGCTGAATATGTAATTGTTGGCTGATAATTTCTCTCTTTCAATAGTTTGAATATTTAATCCCATGCTCTCCTAGCTTGTAGAGTTTGACCTTTTTTGGTAAATCACTTTCTGTTTGGGATACACAACCTTTTCTCCTTTAACAACTTTCTTGATTTCTCTCACATTGATTTTTCTGTAATTTTTTAACTTCCTAGCTCCTTGGTATACTCTCTTTTTATTATGCCTGATCTAAATATTTTTACTGAGACGGATATGATAAAAGGTTAAATAAGCATTTGAAAAGTGAAATTCACAAATTGTTTAGTCAGTGGTTGGCAAATTATAGCCCAGAGGCCAAATCTGTCCAGGATCCTGTTTGTGTAAATAGATTATATATTGTATATGGCTACTGCCATGCTGCATAATGGAATTGAATAGTTCCAGCAAAGAGTGTTATGTTCATAAAGCATAAAATATTTACTGTTTGAGCTCTTAACAGAAAAAGGTTGTCAACCCCTGATGTATTAAGAGTTTACCCAAAATTTTAAAAAGCAGGAGAAAAATTTTAAAAATGTCTACAGCAGGATAGCTTCTTGAGGGTAGGAACAGTGCCTTACTCATTGCTTTATCCTTAGCAGCTAGGAGAGAGCCAGGCTTACAGTAGATCTTAAAGAAATTTGTCAAATTGAATTGGTTACATTAATTTTAAAAATTAAATGCTTAGAATTAAAAAGAAATTTTCTCCTTGTATGTTTTATTAAACTTGGCACTTTAGAACAAACTTGCTGGGCTAGCCCATTAGAGTGGCCATTATAAATAATCTCCCTGGTGTGGTTTTAATACATTAGAAAAACATTCTTTTTGTGAAAAAACTATTAGTTTAATGGAATAATATGTTTGAGAAAGAATACTTGACCCCCTGCTGCTTCTTTTAACAATTTGCTTTATATGCTAAGATTCTTTTAATAATTTCAAAATATTTTAGGCATGATAATTCATCAAATTTCCAGACTCACATGCATGACATTTTCAATATATTTTTGGTAAGTATATTCAAGTACTCGGTTTGAAAAAACTGTTTAGGTAGAAAAACCTTTGTATCTGGTTACATATGAATTATGAAATTAACTTTAATATTTGTTATATTGCTATAAAGCTTAAATATTTTTAACTATTATAATTTTTTAATCGATGTATTAAAAATTTACAAAGAAAGGAATCTAACTTCAAACAGATAATATATTTTTTAAATTAGGGCATGGTTTTCCAGTTTTCCTTTTTAGTCCATTTATTATTATTATTAATATTAATATTTTCACTGTTTTATTTTATTTTTTAATTACATTGGCATACCCTATTATATTGGTTTCAGGTGTACAGCATAGTGGTGAGCCATTTATATAACTTACAAAATCCTCTTTCCAATATACCTGGTTCCTCTCTGACACCATATATAGTTATTATAATGTTATTGACCCTCTGCTGCACTTTATATCCCTGTATCTCTTTTGTAACTATGAATTTGTACTTCTTGATTTCTCCTCCTTTTCCACCCACCCCTCCAGCCCTCCTCCCATCACCCCACCAAATCTGGTACCCATCTGATTCTACATATAGTTATTGCAGCATTATTGACTATATTCCTATGTAATACCTTATACCTCATAACTAGTTCTTTGTGACCACCAAACTGAATTTCCAATCCCTTCCCCTTATTTTACCCTCTCCCAACCCTCCTCTCATCTGGCAATAAACCAAACCTTTTCTATATCTATGAATTTGTTCCTGTTCTGCTTGTTTATTTTCGTCTTTGGATTTCGCCTGTAAGTGAAGTCAACTTGTATCTGTCTTTTTCTGTTTAATACTCCACTCATAACTACTGATAGATTTGTAGCTATTGGCTTTTTATTAATCATAATTTTTGCTTTTTATTTTTTTTCCCATCTTTTTTTTTTTTTTTTTTTTTTTTTTTTTTTTTTTTTTTTTTTTTTTTTTTTTTTTTTTTTTTTTTTTTTTTCCCTTTTTTTTTTTTTTTTTTTTTTTTTTGCTTTTTGGTATGTGGGTAGCTCCCTGACTGGGAATCGAACCCAGGCCGCAGTGCTGACAGTGCCAGCGCCGAAGCCTTAAGCCACTACACCATCAGGAACTCCTTTTTTCCCATCTTAAAGAAGTCCCTCTAAACATTCTTTGTAGTATTGGTTTGGTGG
The DNA here is from genome assembly GCA_004026885.1 of Lyroderma lyra. Taxonomy (NCBI): domain Eukaryota; kingdom Metazoa; phylum Chordata; class Mammalia; order Chiroptera; family Megadermatidae; genus Lyroderma; species Lyroderma lyra. The sequence goes on along the minus strand of PVJL010000008.1, from coordinate 176,483 downwards.
TGATGAACTCCTTTAGCTTTTCCTTGCCTAGGAAACTATTTATTTGTCCTTTAATTTTGAGTGATAGCCTTGCTGGGTACATTAATCTTGGTTGTAGATCCTTGGTTTTTATCACGTTGAATATTTTCTACCAGTCCCCTCTGGCCTGCAGAGTTTGTGATGAGAAATCTGCTGACAGTTGTATAGGAGCTCCCTTATAAGTTACTATTTGCCATTCTCTTGCTGCTTTTAATATTATCTCTTTGTCTTTAACTTTTGCTGTTTTAATTAGGATGTATCTTGATGTAGGCTGGTTTGGGTTTATCTTGTTTGGGACTCTCTGTGCTTCCTGGGCTTGTATGTCTATTTCTTTCACCAGGTTAGGAAAATTATCAGTCATCATTTCTTCAAGTAAGTTCTGGATCCCTTGCTGCTTGTCTTCCCCTTCCAGTTCTCCTGTGATGGAAGGTGGTTGCGCTTGATATGTCCCAGAGGAGTTTTACTTTATCTTCATTTTTTCTTGGATTCTTTTTCCTTGTTGTTCTGATTGGGTGTCTTCTGTTATCTTATGTTTCTAATCACTGATTTGCGCCTCTGCTTCATATAGTCTGGAGACCCCTTCTTTTCCATTCTTCATTTCCTTTCTTGTAATCATCATCTTTCTTTGGTCCATTTTTATTGTTGCTATATCATTTTTTTATGCTTGCTATCTCTGTTAAAGTTTTCATGAAGTTGCTTAAGCATCATTATAATCATGGTATTGAGCTCTGGCTTTGATAGGTTTGGCTCCAACTTGTCTTCCTGGGTTTTCTGTTGTTCTTTCTTTTCAGATGTACTTCTTTGATTCCTCATTCTGGCAGCCTCTCTGTTTATAGATATTCTACTCCTTAACCTGATACTCACTGCTGCAGTTTCTTCTGAAGTCATTGCTGAGGGTGTGAAGGGGTGGGGGATAGAGGTCTCGAAGGGTGGTGGGGGAAGGCGACTAGTGTCTTTGTTCCCTGTCTGTCACTGACAGCAGTGCCAGATTTCACTTTTCTGTATTCAGTTTGTCCCAAGGTCTTGTCCCTGCATTTTAGGATCTGCTGTCTTGAATGCTGGTCCCATAGACAGGTCTAGTTGTGAGCAGAGAAATGTGCACACAGCTCGCTCTCTCCTTCTCCTTCCTGGATGGAGGGAGGTCACGCTGCAGCTTCTCACTGCTCTGTTGCTCCTATTCCTCTTGGAATCAGAGTGAAGTCAGGCCATTGTGTCTCAGCCACTTGATCTGCACCTCCTGGGGGCCAAAGTGAGGTCTGGTTGTGGTGTTTCATGGCCTCCTTTTCTCTGTTCTGCCCACCGAGTGGAGATCCAGAATGGTCACCTGCCACCTTCTTTCTTCTCCCTACCCCAGTGGTAGAATTCCAAGCGGGGGTCTACATGTGGCCCATGTCTCTGCACTTCCCCCTTTTTTCCCTCTGTTTGCCCCTCTGCCCTCCTGCAGGTACTTTGATGCGATGAGTGGGTCCCTTAACTGTGTTTGCGGATCTCTTAACTGTGTGTGTGCATTGCATAGGGAGTCCTTAGTTAAGTTACAGACTTTTTGTTGTCATTGTAGTCTCCAGGGGAGTTTTTTAGGGGTCCCACCCAAGTTGCCATTTTGTTTCTCCTAGTCCATTTATTTTTCTGTAGTAAACAACAACATCAATTAATAACAACTTTGAAATTTTTCCATAAAATGCTTCCTACTGATGAAAATAATTTGAGACACTTCTTTAAAAACATTCCAGGGGGAAGGAATTTAAAGGTGGAATACAGAAGATTTGGGGGAGCAATAAAACTACTCTGTTATTACCATCATGTTGAATACACATCATCATACATTTGTCTAAACTCTTGAAATATACACACCAAGAGTGAACTGTAATGTCAACTATGGGCTTGGAATGAAAGTTATGTGTTAATGTAGGTTCATCAGTTGAAAAACATGTACCACTTTAGTGAGGAATGCTGACACGGAGGGAGGCTTGTTTCTTCCATATGTGGGGGGCAGAAGGTATATGGCAAATTTCTGTACCTTCCTCTTAATTTTGCTCTGAACCTAAAACTGCTCTAAATAAATAAATGTTTAAAAAATAAGTAATAAAATGTTCCTAGGCCACTTCCCTCTAAATTTTGATTCAGTATTTGTTTGTGGGGGCCCACAACTCTTTCTCATTTAGGTATAAGCACAGTAAGTGATACACATCATCAGAGAAGTTTAGGAAATGCTACTCTAAATAGTACCTTTACATTTTCTCAGTCACATATGAAATTATTTGAATCAGGGTTGAAAACCTTACCTGGACCCATAATATATACTCCCATTAAGGTTGAGACCAATTTAATATTAATACATAAAATTTAATATTTGCACTTAAAATAGGCCAAATAGTAAATAATTTTATTAATTACTTAGAGTGAGTTATTTTGGATATTTCAGTCACTGACTTCCTTTCAATAGTTTAAGCTTATTTGGGTCAAAGATTCCCTCTGAGAAGTTGATAAAATATGTGTAATCTCTTCCCAGGAAAATTAACACAAAAAGTTTTTACATACAGTTTCTCCTAAACCTGACATATAATGGTAAACTCCAACCATGGACCAGTTTCAGAGCTGTTCTTCAGTTGGGGCCCACTTTGTTTTTCATTGTGCTCTATATCTAGGTGTCTTTACCCCTACTTTTTTCCTATCAGATACCATACAACCAAAAATTTAATAACTGTCAGAATCCTGACTATATGTTTCTCTTTCCAGTTCAATAGAACATGTATTGTCCTTGTACTTCTTTTTATTAATATGTCATTTTTAAAAAATCTCATTATGATACATCTGGATTTGGGGAATACTATTTATGAAAAGAGCAAGACATTGTCAGTTTGTTGTTAGAATAAATAAAGGGACAGATACCTTGAGACAGGGTGACTCCGGATAGAAATGTGATAAAAGAAAAAAAATGTGCTGGGAAGGAGCTGAGGCAGCAGTAAAAAAACCTAGGGCAGACTGGAGTCAAAGGGGGTTAGATTCAGAGCAGGCTGACAACATAGGCTCTTGATTCCTCCCTCCTTTTAGCAATGGGAATTTAGTGAGAATGCGAACAGCTTGGGTGGCAGATGGCTTCAGAAAGAACTGTTTCAACCCAAATTTGAGCATTGTATCAAAAACTCAGGCAGAAAGAATTTTGTTTTCTTCAAGGTTTTAGGGAATGAAGAGCAAGAGAGAAATACTGAGTGGGGAAGAGGAGTGAGTGTAAGGGAGAATGAGAGAAGTGAGAGAGAGAAAAAATCTCCCACAGACAGGAAAGAGAGGTTTAGGAAAGAAGCCATACTGTATTAATCTAGACAAAACAGGGCTCATTGATTACATTGGAAATGTAATCTACTTACCTGACTGTTATCTCAAGAGTGGTAACTTTAAAAGAACTTCCCAAAAGTGTATATTGTATGTTTTATGCCTCACTGTGAGGGGAAGACTAACAGAGAGTATAGAACGGCCAGTCTCTCGTTTGCATGTCAAATTATGACTCAGGGCTCACGCTATCCTATAGAACACTTTTCTGTGAATTAGAAACTGGCAGATGCAGCTCCACACCAGGGCATGTAGCTTAGCAAGCAGAGCACAGTTGAGATTCCAGCCCCATTTCTCTCCATTGCCATACCACCTTGTGCAGTGAGCTCCGTATGGAACCCCGTGTGTCAATGTTGTTATAAAGAATTGAATTTCTGCTTAGGTTTCAGACTGTAGAGAGAATAAGGAGAGCCCTCAGATCTCTGTATAGACTTTTCAAGTCTCTTACAAGCCAGAGCTTCTACAATACTTTGATTTGTTTCTAGGATTCAAACTATCCGAGTAAATGTGAATCGGAATAGCAAGGTCACAAGAGAAGGTTGGTTGGAGGGAGAGGCACATGGAGAGATGGAGGAGGCACGAGGTGCCGGTCCATAAGCCACATCTCACAGAATGCCCTGCCAATCATAACAAGGCAGGTATTGCAGCCAGATTCCTCTCACATTCGTAAACTTGTTACAATTTTTATGTTTTCACAAATAACCAGAGAAATAGTTTCAGAAGTCACTATATATTCACACACATATAAGATTCATATACAAGTTTCATATATACATATATTTATGAATCCTAGCCATTCTTCCATGACTTATTTTAAACTATTACAATATCCAACAAAGTATCTGATAAAAGAAATGATAAATAATTCCTATTGTGTCTACTATAACAAAATATAAAATACATAAATAAGGAAGTCATTAACTTATCTGAGGAATTTTAAAATCATAATTCAATCTTGCTGAACTGTTCTTTAATGCTAATTAAACATCTAGCACATTTTGTTCATGTAAATGATTAAGTTGAAAATATTTTGCACATATTTCCAATATTTTCTTCAGCTTTGTTCTCTGTTTTTGTCTCCTTTTGCAAATTCAGTGAAAATCTGGGTAATAAGATATTGCTGATTAAATATGAATAGTGTTTATCTCTATTTGCATCAGTTTGAGTTGTTCTTAATTAAAGCTGACCCATTTTTTAATTTAGATTTATTAAATATTATCTATCATGACTAATAAAGTTTATAGTTGTAAAAGGTATAAAGGTACTTTATCTTCTCCTATGTTTTGATTTCTTTTGTTTGTAGATGGAAGACACTCTCTTTAGAACTTCTTACTTCATTAAAATAGGCAATTTTAAAATTCTTTTCATTTTTGAATATCTAATACTTGATATGGTTCAAAAATTAAAATGACTCAGAATGTGTACAAGGAGAAATGTTACCACCACTTCATTCCTATTCCCTTTTTTCTAACTCCATATATCACCATTTTTAGTAGTTTCTTGTTAATCTTTTCTATATTTCTAAATGAAACTAAAAGGCAAAACAAAGGTGCATTCTTATTTTTCTTCCATTCTTTCAAAAAACAGCCAAAAATTTAAAATTCTCTCTATAATTCCCTTTTAATCTTGCTATGACTCAACAGTTCATTGGTACCTCTTTTTTGCAAAAAGGATTAATGAAATCATCTAATACACAATCACAATTATCATACAGTTATCAAACTTAACAAATGCGTTTAAATAAACATTTTTTGGTTGCACTCCTCCAAATCTCAGAATGAATTGGCTAATTTTCTGGAAGCCCAATGCTTTCTTTTTTTTTTTTTTTTGGCTTTTTGGTATGTGGGTAGCTCCCTGACTGGGAATCGAACCCAGGCTGAGCACTGACAGTGCCAGCGCCAAAGCCTTAAGCCACTACACCATCAGGGAACTCCCGGAAGCCCAATGCTTGACTTAAGGGTATCAGAGAAGAAACATCTCTAGTGACTGAAATATTCCAGTGCGTTGTTCAGGCTGCTCTATTCATGGTTTGATGATTTGGCTAAGTGCTGTGCTATTTCTTCATAATTTTAAAATAGTTTAATTTCTAGCATAAAAGCTATGGTAAAGATATCACATAGGAAAATTCATAAAGATCTAAGAATTAGTGAAGATGTTTTATGAGAAATACAAATTGAAAACTCTCCTAATTTCAAAATCTTACATAAAGTGATGTTGCAAAAGAGTTTGACCTGTTTAAATTTATAGTGCTGAAAAATTTTTGATATTAACAGTTGTCTCTGGTGTGATCAGATCATCAACTGATTATAAAACTGAAAATTTTCAATTTACTACAGCTCCTTCCCTCCCCTTATTGCTAATAATTTCATTTAGGTGGCTAGGTATTCTTATTTACTAACATGTATTTTATGTTGTGTACTAGTAAAAACTCGCTTTTCTAGTCCCCAGTCTACCATGCTATCAGAATGTGCCACAGAGGCAATAATTAGAGTGACCTTCTATACCTGCCACCAAATTATTTGGCCACTCTAACTATGAGAGTTCCCACTGATAATAATGGCTAACCTTTACAGGCATTTGCTCTACAGTAGGCACTGTGCTAAAGTATTTATATATATATGATTTCATTTATAACTGCATGTATTAGTAGTGTAACTTTCATTAGACAACTGATAATATGATACTTATATCACAAAAGACAATGGAAGCTGAAAGGTTAAGTAATTTACCCGAGGTCATGCAATTTGTAACTGAGGAATGAGGCCTTGAATGCAGTCCTTTTGGAGCTGCACAGTTAAGTGTTTGTTATTAAGAATTTGTTATTGGGATCAGTCTGTGGCCACCAGTGCCTAAGGTTTTTTGGCAGCGGCTTGAGGAGCTGGGGACCACAGAGTTTCTTTTGATTGTCTTAAATTTATGCTGTGCATTCATCTGCTAAATAAATAAACTAGTTTTTTGTTTGTTTGTTTTTTCTTTTTAATAAATACCTAGGCAAAACAATGTATATTTTTTGAGATAGGGCCAGTAATCTTGGCAGTGTTATGTTACAATGGCTTTTTAAATTTTGTACTGGATGCCATTTTAATTGTTTAATTTGATGGGTGCATTAGGGACAGTGGTTCACTGTTTCACTTTGGAAAAGCTGCTCTCTGTCAGATTTGTGAACAGCTGTATTGTTTAGTTCATGTTAATGTCAGTAGCTCTAAAAATATACACTTTAGTGGGTGATGTAATAGATATTTCATGTGTGTCACAGGTGTTTTTCTTCAATGGTTAAAATGAGTATTTGTGCCTTCTGCAGAGAAGGTATATGTATGTGTGTGGTCTGTGGATGTGTGTGTGTGTGTGTGTGTGTGTGCATATGTACATTTTGTTTCGAAGCTCAGTCTTGCAAACTGAGACACTGGATCCTTCAATATCTCTGTTATAATTCATAGGAAATACCAACATTTTCTGTGAATCTATTATATGTCATTGGATTCGATAGTCATTTCATCTATATTAATTTCAAAATGCAGACTTTGGGTCAGAAAAAAAATGATTTGTGGTGGGTTCTGTTTGATTAAAAAAAAAAAATAGAATCGATTGATTCAGTTGAGCTTAGTTGCCTTACAGATAATGTCAAACCTATCCCAGTTTTTTCCTGGCCTAAGAGATTATTTCTTTCCTTTTGTTGCTATCATTAGCTTGATGAAGTGTTAAGATTTTTTCATTTCAAAACAGACCATTTAAAAATGAAGAAACTACATTGTTTAGTTCACTGGACAGGGAACCTTAGAAACATGTTCTGTTTGCAACCTTGGAAAACTCTCTTAAAGCAAAAATCACATGACCTGTGAAGAAAGATAGTACTCTAGTTTGAGAGAGCACATTTTACTTTCTAGTCAGTGTTAAAAGCATAGTATTCACTGGAAAGTTCTTGGCAAAGTTATATTTTCTAAACAGGCAAGTTCTAAATCCTGTCAGAGAATATTCCTTTGAGTTACTTTTTTTATTTTTTACAACTTTTTAGTTTCTTCTTGACTGTAATCTTCATTCCCACTAGAATAATGTAAAGTTAATCTATCCATTGAGGGTCTGAAGATGTATTGGATGAAGTTACTATAAATCTCTTACCAAAATGTTACCACATGTAATCCCCAAGTCCAGTGGTCTGGGAGCTGGGGTGGTAGTGGGGAAATTAGGTTACTCTGATATGTAGCTGGGACTGTTGGTGACTCAGTGCCTGACACCACAGGGAAATTGATCTCTTTAGTTATGCTGGTCCAAGCTTTGACATAGCTTTTCATTGACCTTTTTCTTCTGTATTCAATCATGACAGGTCCATTAAAAACAAAACCAAAAACAATAAAACTTTCTTAAGAAAATAAGGAAAATTATAAAGGAATAAACAAACATGGAGAACAAAATGCAATTTCTGAAACCAGTGCAGTGAGCACTGCATAGTAGTTGTTTTCAGAAGAATTAAACTCTAGCAATCTTCACCACTTAACTGGTTTTGTGCCTTTAAGCATTTGACTTAATCTCCTCTTTGCTATTCATCCTTAAAACAGGAGAATACTGCTTCCTATAGCTAGTCTGGGATCAAATAATGAACATGAAAGTACTTTGTAAAAGATACGTTCATTTGTGTTGTCAAAAGGCCTGCCTTGGGGATGCACAACCCAGTTGGTTTTGCTCCACTTTGTGAAAGCCCTGAGAAGTGATTTCAGATTGTGTGTGTCACACATGGTAGAGTTCTTACCATCTGCATGATCTCCCTCCTCTTTTAGTCTTATCTTTGGCTCCCTAGCTGAGGTCTGGGCTTGTCTGTTGTGGCCACAGTTTGCACTTTATTTCCTCTTTGCAGCCACTCTACCAGCATTCTTGCCCTCTTCTCCCTTGCTCTGCCTCAATATCTCTTCCTCAGAGAGAAAGGTCTGTTTTCCCTGGATCAGTACCAATTCCCTTGCCTCTCTGAAGTTGTCCATAGTTTCAAGCTTTAGAGGTTCTATCTTCTCCCAACTCTGATTTTCTCTGGTGGGTTGACTTATCCAAAGCATTTTTTTGCTGGAATTTTGACACAGATTCTTGCCTTCTCCTGGGATTGAGTGTGAGTCTGCCTCGCTAATAGTCCCACTATCTTTGTGATTGGAAGCTCTCTCACTTCATTCTGTAGCCACTTCGTTGTGCTCCTGCCCAGCAGCGGATGAACACTGCTCTTTCCCACTTTTGAAAGACTCCATGTTCCTAAGACTTTCTAAATGAATTTCAGTTTCCATCTTGAGAAAGCAGAAATGAGGATGAAGAAACCCCATAAGTGTTTTTATCCTTTTCAACTAACTACTACTAGTAGTAATTGTGATAGTAGCAGGAGCAGCAGCAGCAATCATCATCATCATAGTCATTGTAGTACAGGTAACCCCCGTATATCACACTTGTTAGTTTCCTTAAAAATGCCATGTTGTGCGAATCCATGTTGTATGAAACAAAGAACTAGTGCAAAAAAGGGGGTTAGGTCCCAAACATTTAAAAAATTTGCTATTATATTTTTATAATTCAGAGAAATATCTTTATTAAAGCAATTTTTACCAAAAGTATAACATAGTAATATGTATTAAATAATGTTTTCTTTGTCATCACTATTAAACATCATTAACTGAGAACATTTTCTTTTTGACAAGGTATCTTCATCCTCTGAACTTTCAGCATAATCTTGACTTCTAATCTGTACTTTTTGCAAAAAAAAAACCTGTTATTTTAGATTGCTTGCTTTTAGCTGAGGGATCTTTATAAATTTTCTTATATGGTGCTAAGCACTTGTGAAGTTCTCCCTTAAACTATGTACTGCTTTCAGTGGAAGAATCTTCAGTCAAGTCTGATACCACATCCATGCTCGTCGAATGAAAAATTTCAAATGAGGTATCTTTTACTCTTAAAAGCTCTTATTATGCTCCGTGTTGTTTGGGGAGTTCTCTAATTCTCAAACTGTGTTAGAGTGACACTATGTTCTGGGATGCTGTGTTGTACAAAGGTTTTCCCAAATGCGCGAATAATGTTAGAGCGAAACCATGGTGTAGACATGCCGTGTTACATGGAGGTTACCTGTAGTTAACATTTATTGCCCCTTTTTACAGCCAGATATGATGAAAAATTCTCTATAGGCATTGTATTATTTAAACCTCACAACAATCCTGTTAAATGAGTCAGCTACTGTTTCTCTGGTAAAGCTGAGGAAACTGAGACTCTGAGAGGTGAAGTAACTTGCCTGAGGTCACAAAACTAGTAATCTGGAGAATCAGTATTCAGACCCAGGTTATCTGATTTCAGAACCTACAAGCAGTACTTGTGGTAATGTAGAACATATTAATTAGCTCTGTGGCAGAGGTCACTAACTCAAATCCTCATAAGAGCCAGTCCAGAAATGAAAGTTTGTGGAGTGAGCCCACAGTTAGCAAGGCAACAGGGTAATAAATGGCAGCTAGCATTACTTGGTCTGTGTTGGTGTGCAGTGAAGCATGATGAGGACTGTGGCTTACTGGAGAGCGTGTGTCATAGGTAAAAAAAAGCTAGCTGCTACTTACTCCATTGGTTGTCATCATAAGGGAATAGGATTTTGAACCATGAATTTTTTTTAAAAAAATGATGGAAAATAGTTTCTTATGCCTGATTATTAAATGCTAACAAGAAACTCAAATAACAAAACTAAACTAAACACTGTGAAGTTTAAAATAATTATGTTTGGGGACCAAATTTGGCCTGGTTTGTAACCTTTCTCAGGGTAAAAATTTTACAACATTACAATCATTTCAGTGAGTGGTGACGGTATACAAGAAGAGATGTATTGTTCCCCGTTGGCCAGTAGTTGGACCAGCCTTCACCACTCAATCTACTGTTGCTTAACAGAAGACTGGGGAAATCCCAGTTTATTAAATGTTGTATAGAGACTAAAAGACATAACATAAGTAACAATAACTCCCATTCTTGAGTACCTACTATGTGCTGGGCACTTTAGATAAGCTATTTTATTTATTTTAATCCCATAGCAACCCTGCTTAACAGGTGAGGACAGAGATCTGAGAAGTTAAATAATAACAGTAAGAACATCTTGCCAAAGGCATTTCTCTAGTAAGGGGCAACATGGGTTTGAATCTGCATGTGCATTATCCTAATGCCCTTGATTTTGCTGCCCAGCTCTCCCAGCTTTTCCTTGGAACAGCAGGGAAAAGGAAGGGGCCATTCTGAAGTATGGGTCATGCCCTTCAGGTGGAGTGACTGGATGGTGAAACCTGTAAGAAGCCCTTTGTGTCACAGGCACGCTTCTGACTGCCTCAGAAGTAGGAGAGTGAACACACCTGCTTGTTAGCTACTTTGTTTTTTGGCTTAGACCTGTCCCCTTAGATGGATGAAGCCATATTATTACTTGGTGCTTTTTATCCTGTTTTATTTATACCACAAGAATGCAGCATTTTAGATTTTGAAAATATTTTATACTTATAAAATAAAAATATAATCTTTAAAAAATTAGTATGTTTTGGTCAGATTAAGGAACAAACCCAGTGAATAATGAAAAAAGAAAACAAAGTTGAAGAAATAATCATGAAGTGGCTCTCTCTAAAGGATAAGATTATGATGGAGTTTTCAAGTACTTTTTGAAATTTTTATAATATGACATTTTAAAAGGAGAACAAGAAAAGAGTTTTGTTACTGCAGCAGAGTGAATGAAAAAAATTCTTAGTTGTCAAGGTATGGTAAGAACGAGGTGGGGAAGCCTTACTGCTTATGCAGTAAAATCTGGAATTACCCCAAGAAGAGGGATCCTACTGAGAGTACAGGGTACATGAAAAGGAGCAATGGAGGGGCTGACTCTCAAAGGCCTAGCTGGTCTTTCTCTGCTCCCCACTCCTGAATAACCAAGGAGTGTGGGGTTCCCCCAGATATTTTTCCTTCTTCGGGTGACAGTGAGAAGAGTTGGAAGAATTGAGAGTGATTCAATACTGAGTTCCCTGACATCTGCTAGTCCTGACTGTTATTTATTAGACAGTTGTGCCCCTAATAGTCCCTTAATGTTTAATGTGCCAACCCTTGTAGATTTGCTCATGCTTCCTTGCAACATGAATCCTCTCTCTCCCAACTATTTGGCAACTCCTGAACAGTTCTCTTTTCATCCCCGTTTCTTTCATTTCAGACAGCAGTCATGAAAACTTTTTTATTATTTTTATTGTAGTTCAGATGCAACTTGAGATTCTCAACTCAGTTCCCTAATTATTAATAGTTGTCAATGGTAATTGCTGCTTTTCTTTAACTATATTATGTTGTCTTTCTGCAAAAGTTTGAATTTTCCAGGAGTAGAAGAGTAGTACCTGTTTTAGCTTTACTGAGACATAATCGACAAATAAAATTGTAAGACATGTAAGGTGTACAATGTGATGATTTGATATAATAGTAGAAAGAAGGTATGCATATATTAACATAGAATAGCTAAGATTTGCTTTTTAAAAAATAAACTCAAGACTTGATGGACAGCGGTTGTAAGTGGATAAGGTTTAGGGACACAGGTTCAGCTCTTTGTACTTTCCCATTTCTCACTGGTCAGTCTCCAGAGTCTCTTAGAGGTACTGCAGAGTAAGAAAGCTACAAAGAAAAATATAGGGGGCTTAAAATTCAGAAAGCTCTTTGGGCATCAAATGTGAAATCATTACCCTATCTTTTAAAATCAAATGTGTTATATAATTATTTCATTTGTCTAATCCACAGATATCTAGTACGAGGAAAGGCTTTTATGGGTAACTGCTCTATTCTCTATGATATTCTTCTAGATTAAAACCATTTGTTCAGTTCCCCAAAAAATCTGCTCCATAGCAGTGTCTTTTAATATGACATGGTCCTCAGTGATTTCTCTCTAAAAATCTATCCACCTCTGTGATCTGTTCTCTTGTCAGCTCATCTATTTAATTTTGGCTGCCCTTTTCTAAATTGAAGCCGTCAGTGTACTTGGCACCAGCAATTTTCTGTCAGTCCCCTTTGCATCCATTATTTCTCTGTCCATAGCAAAGGCTGCTTCCTTGGCCCCCTAACCTGTAGCCATCCAGAATGGCTTGCTTGTGCTGTTCCAAACACATCCTGCTTTTGTGCCCCGCTGACTTCAATAGCTGTGTCTTCTAAGGCCTTCTCTTTCTCTACACATGATGAAACCACCCTGCTATTCTTTAATACTCACTCACCTTCATATAGCCTTCCCCTACTTTTCTCCTCCTTGGCCTTCTGTCTCAAGCAACATGAGGCAGTCTACTCTTTGTGCTTCAGTATCTCAGATGTCAGGATCTCTGCAGACCACTGTTCTGCTGGGTAAAGTGCAGGTTGAAACTACTCAGGGAGGTGCAGGAAAGTAGTGCTAGATCTTCTATTTACATTTATTTCAAATCCAAGTAAATAAAGTAAGCTTTTCTGATCTTCAGATCCATCCTGGTACCGTCATCCTATCCCTCATTAGACCAAGTTTGATCTCACTCCTTTGCTTATAATTTCATCTGGTTTTAAGAGGATTTACAGATTACATTAACTTTTTTTAAAAACCAGAACTAACCTTCATAAAATGGAAAAGTGCCTTAAGTGTACCCCTACAAAGATCCCTGGATTCTGGATGATACTTTTAATGTGGGCACAACACGTGACAAGGAGCCAGAGCTCACTCCTCTAGGAGGACTCCCCCTGCAGCGGGATGGCATGTGGTCTTGGGCAATGATGTCCAGTGGCGCTGCCATCAGTTCCATTTGAGGTAAAAACAATCACACCAATTTGATTATATTTTACAGAAGATTTAAAGTGATTAAATAATTTAAAATACAGATTTACATTAACTATTATTATCTAAAAACAATATCCTAAGGATTTATTTTACCCTGAGATAGTCGATGAAAGGAATACAATAATAGTAATAATATATAAAAATTATAATAATTATAAGTAGGAAATATCCATTATTGACAAGACATAGTAAAAATATTGATTAGGAGTGTATAATAAAAATGTTTAGAGGCCACTATCATCAGTTTGGAGCTATGGGGACAGGGCAGATAGCTTCATCTTTGCAGCTCCAGCACCTAGCACAGTGACTGGAACATAGTACGTGTTCGGTAAATAGTGAATAAATCAATGGAAGAGCCAATACAGAAAGGTGAATGATCTACAGGAAAACCTGTTATTTTTTCTATTCTAATCTGGTAGCCGGAGCAACCTCAAACTAGAAACGAATGTGAAAGAATCAGATGACTCAAGTACAGGAAGTGGATTTATGTCTGAGTACATGTGGTGAAATTATGACCCTGCAATGCAAATATGTCTGCTGAGGTCATCACTTCCTGTCTCATAGGAAAAGAGAGCCTGCCAGTTAAATGGAGGAATTTGGGATCATTCTCCTTGTGATTTCACCTTAAAACTGCATCTCATTGCTCAGATCCTTACTTGGGTCTTGTCCTGTCACATCTTCCACTTGTGCCTCTGTTACTGTGAAAACTTTGTGGAACCTTGAAATGCTCACCTGAATTCCTGGATGATTTTATCTCTAGTGTGATCACAGTCCTGAAGGTATTTCTGATAAGTGATTACTTTACTTAGTAACCCTGCAAGTCCAGGCATCATCCTTCAGTACAGTAGCAAAAGTCTTTTAAATTCGTGTCTTGCTACTGCACCAAAAATTTTATCTTAGGACTTGATTGTTTTATTATTTAAGGATTATCTCTGGAAGTTCTGGGTTCCTAAAAGAGGGATCCTTTATTCATTTCTATTCATAAATAGTATTAAGTACTAAGGAAAGCAATATGGGCTAGCAACGAGTATTTTCAAAAGTAAAGGAAGATATCATTCTTCCAGTGTTTTAAAGAAGCAAAAACATTTCAGTAACTAGTAGTATAAAGTAAAACCTCATTACTTAGCTAGCATACAAGATTTGACAATTAAATTTGCGAACTTGCCACCAGGGGCTTATGTTGGCAGCACTATACAAACAACTTGGTAAGGTTTCATAGCCTTGGTATATCTGTGTCTCACAGCTGAGTTTGTGTTAACATGTGGTAGTGTCTTGCTGAGTGGCATTCATTCTTATTGTGTGTTTTTGTGAGCTATTGCAAGAATGTCAGAGCTTGAGTTAGAGCAATGAACAAACATTAAATTTCTTTTTAAACCTGGCAAGAGTGGAAGTGAAATCAGGGACATGTTAGGCCAAGTTTATGGGGCTAATGCCAAAAAGAAAATGGCAGTGTACAAATGGATGAAAGGTTTTGTTTTTTTTTTTTTTTTTTTTTTTTTTTTTTTTTTTTTTTTTTTTGCTTTTTGGTATGTGGGTAGCTCCCTGACTGGGAATCGAACCCAGGCCGCAGCGCTGACAGCGCCAGCGCCGAAGCCTTAAGCCACTACACCATCAGGGAACTCCCCTGAAAGGTTTTTCTGAGGGGAGAGAAAGCATCACTGATGAAGAGAGGTCAGGGCAGACAATAACAAGCAGAACTGATTAAAACAACACAAAAAACATCAAATTGTGTGTCAAAATTATTGGCTGACTGTGAGAAGCATAGCATGCCAAATAAACATTAATAGAGAAACAGGAAAACCTTAACTGAAAATCTTGGCATGAGAAAGGTGTGTGCAAAAATGGTTCTGAAGACGCTCACCAATGAACAAAAGCAAAGGAAAAGAAGTTTGCCAAGACCTTTTGGAGAGGCAAGACATGTTGTCACTGGTGATGAAACATGGGTGTACCAATATGACCCTGAAACAAAGCATCAAATTGCACAATAGAAGTCAGCCAGTTCTCCATGACCAAAAAAATTCCATCAGTCCAAACCAAGAGTCCAAATGATGTTGCTAAACTTTTTTGATATCAGAGGGATTGTTTATTATGAATTTGTACCAGTTAGACAAAGAGTCAGCCAAGTTTACTATTTGAAAGTGTTAAAAAGGCTATGTGAGAAAGTTAGGAAAAAACGACCTGATATTTTCGCTAAAAACTCATTGCAACATGACAATACACCAGCTCACAGGGCATTGTCTGTGAGGCAGATTTTAGCCAGTAAACAAATAACTATTGGAACACCCTCCCTATTCACCTGATCTGGCCCCTAATGACATTTTCTTTACCCAAAGATAAAGGAAATATTGAAGGAAGATATTCTCATGACATTCAGGACATCAAGGTGATACGACGACAGTTCTGATGGCCGCTCCAGAAAAAGAGTTTCAAAATTGCTTTGAAGGGTAAACTAGGTACTGGCATCAGTGCATAGCTTCCCAAGGGGAGTACTTTGAAGGTGACCATAGTAATATTCAGCAATGAGGTATGTAGCAGTTTTTCTAGGATGAGTTTATAAACTTAATAGTCAGAGTTTAATTCATCTATGTCATCTTAATTAAGTGTTGTCAAAGATTTTTCAGTAGCATAAGCTAACCTAGTATGTCTCAACTAGCAATATAGGGATTTCACAAATAATATTGATTTTTCAATTAAATATTCATGATAAACAGAGAATATTAATTTTATTGCATCATTATGAAAAAGTAGCAACTGTCAATCACAAGGAGACCTTGCCTTCTGTAATTCACTGCCAATGAGTACACCAGGTCATTGGAGAGAAAGCACCATGAAGACAGGGAACATTTATCTTTCATTTGCTCTTGTTATGCCCATGCCTAGTACAGTGCCTAGTGCATAATAGGAATCCAATAAATATTTAATGAGTGAATGAAATATGTGTAAGTTTATCCCTGACAACAGCCACACATTATAGCTCTGTTTGCACATAAATACAAGTCTCAAATACTATAATAACTACTGCTTAGGGCAGTGGCTTTCCATTTTTCTTCTGGGATAACTTGGTACTCTGCAGAGATGCCTGAGGGGTTTTGCAAACAGTGAATTACTTTCTGCCATACCTTTACAGTGCCTGAGTGTATCCTTCAGGATCCTTAGTTATATTGCAATCTAGCTTAGGCAAAAGAAATGTCTAGACATTAGCTCTGGAATACTAACAAAGGTGGAACAAATGAAGCCAAGGAAAGGGTAGGCCTCAGAAAAATTCACCACTTCTTACAGCATGTCAGCATCACACTTGCTCACTGTAGGCCTGTTTCTTTTAGTAGGAAACATGATTTTATGACAGCTGTTAAGCTTTATATCTTAGAACTTCAGTAACTGGATAAAGACTGGTTTGAAGCTTTCTTTGGCCTTAAGTTTAAAATCTTGGAGAAGGAATTTTGTTTACAAAAGAGTTTGGCTATTGAAAGGATTTGTACATTTTTGTTCTAAGTAATTAATATGCAATCCCACCACTCTTTTCTTATTACTCCCCTGGTTGTATCCCCATCTGCTTATCCTCAGGTTCATTTCCCTCATTCTGAACTTGAATCCCCCCTTCTTTTCTCCGCCTAACATATATGGCCTTTAGATTTCCTGTTCCTTGTGATTGATAGGCTTTTTATTCCTTCTATCCTCTTGTCTTGAGTGAAGAGTCTCCACCCAGGGTGTCCCCTTCCAGCTTTGTGTCTGATAGGATTGGAACCACATAATGTGCAACTTTGAAGACTACATAAACCTTAGCTGTTTTAAAGTGTCCTCATGCTTTTAAAAGGTTTCACTTAAGGACAAAAGGCAATTATTTTATATCTCCTGGAATCCCAAGCAGCATGTAAATAGGGTAGACATTCTTAAAATAACTTATTTCGAAAAGTGGGACACCTTAATCATCAGACAACTAGAGTTTTTCTGAAACAAGTGCTAGGAAATGACCTTGATTAGCAAAAAGGTACATACAGATTGAAGCATGAGCATGATCAAGTCTTTCCTTTCTGTTTCTGGACAGTTAATTAAGGCTTCTTCTCCACTAGCCACAGCAGAGCCTAACCTGAGTCAGGTTTGACAATGACATTATTTCATTATGACCAAAGGAGGTGCCAGCCCATTTTTAGAACAGAATATTTTATCTTCACTATTCCTCTTAAATTTTTGTAGTGATTTAAAAAATGTGAGAAACTTGTCCTGGAAATACATTTTAAATATTGAGAAAATCATTTCTAATTAAGTCCGAGAGCAGGATGACTCTAAGTAAATAAGATAGTAGTCATCCAGAGCATTCTTTACTTAGCTCTGTAGTGAAAATATCTTAAAATGAAGAAAAATTAAGTTTTACTTTAATTAGTTTATGACCAAGTACTTTCAAAAGAGTAATAATCTAGCCCTTAAGAGAATATGGGTTGAAAATTAGAGTTGATCTAGGATTAGTTCAATTAACTTCATCATAATCTTTCCATGTTCTGCAGTTGATTAGCATGAGTTCTATCATACATAGACTATCTTTCCTTTATTTTTTGCTCTGGGCTATTCTTACATGGACTATTTGAAAGAGGTCCTACCAATTTAAACTGAAATCAAATTCATTAAATAACTATTTAGTCTTTGTTTTTATTGTTTCAAGTGATAGAATAAAAATTCTAATTCAAATACAATCTTTAGGAAAGAATATAAATATATAGTCTTAAATTAATTGATACAATTTTGGTGCCTATTTTTGTGCTGTTTAATGATGACATTAGTGCCACATGATCACCTAAGTGACGGTCCTTATTTTAATATATTATTTCTCAAATCAGGATTTAAGAGTCACAGAGTCCACAGGAACATTTTTAGGCATCTGAAATGTATTAACATTAATAAGTAGTATTTTCTTGCTGAAATTTTTGGTGCCATAGCTCTTCTAAGAAGTGTTTGTGTATTAGCTGCCATAATTCTCATGACTCTACGAAGTACCACTATTATCCTCATTTTACAAATTAAGAAACTTGCCAAAGTCCTCCGAGCTGGGTTTTTAACCTAATATTCTAGCTCCTGAGCTCACACTTTTAAGTGGTATGAGTGGTATGGTATTTTTCCTTCCTGGTAGGCATAATGAGTACTATTCCTTTCTTCACTGGTTACCCATATTTATGATCGTTAAAGAGTAGTTACTTTCATTACTTTAATGAATATAGATTTCAATTTCTTAGTATAAAAAGCCTTGCCTCATGTCCTTTTATAACCTCTCCCTCCTTGTCCTTCATAGCCCTCTAAATAACCCTTGATTTGCTTTTCCTTAACATAGGTACCTTTGCATTTTCCAGAGTTTATATAATTGGAATCATTAAATGTTTACTTTTTTTCCTGGTTTCCTTTATGTTGTGTAAGTACTTTTAGATTCATCAATGATATAAGTAGTTTAGCTTTTTTTTTTCTTTCGCTCCTTTTGAATATATACATTCATCTCTCTATGGATATTGGGGTAACTTCCAGTTTTTGACTGTTGTAAATAAAGCTGCATAAAAAACATTCCCTGGTCCCTATTTTAAGAGTATGACTATTTAGGGCAGAAAGTAATTTACACGTCAAATATTTTTAGCATTGTCCGTAGAAAACTGTTAAATCATAAGGCAACAAAGAAGAGAATTTCTGTTGAGGTATATTACCTACTTAGGAAGAAGACAATGTTTTCTCTACCCAGTTTTCTCTTCTCTTCTCTTCCTGAATAATCAGCCCTAAAGCCATTAGGTAAAGCAGAACAAGGCTGGGTTCTACACTTGAAGGGAGAGGGGGCAACCATAGTGGCCCAGAGCCCAAAGAGGGTGATACGGGATTCATTTGGGAGGGCTGACCTGTGCTGGTATCACAGACCAACCAAGATAAAGATTGCACCTATGTGGAGGAGCAGCCTGAGGTAGGTATCAGAACTCAAATGGGGAGTGCCTATGAATGGGGGTGACCAAGTGCCATGTGTCAAAGGCCAAGCAGAGTGAGGAGAGTGTGAATGTATACGGAGGAGCAGCCTGACATGAGCCTTTGGAATTCAACTGGAAGGAAAGACATCTCCGTGCAGTAGGGAGGAGGGCAGCATGGGGAGTCAGAGTGAGGAAGGAATCTATTTGGAAGGGCATCGTCTGCCATGATATGTTGGAGCTTATATGGTGGGAGTGGGGCACCTGGGGTGGGTTGTTGAAACTCAAGGGTGGTAAGAAAGGCATTTGTGTAGAGGAGGAGTGGCATCAAAGATGGGAGATTGGTTATAGATGGGGAATTAATCAAATGTAATATATAAAGAGTAATGAGGGCTGGTTTTCTTTCTGTTGGAATAAGGAGTGACAAATAAGGAAAAGGAAAAACTAGAATAAACTTTATACTATTGTATTGCCTTTGGAGATATCAGTGTGCATGATGCTCTATATATCTATCTATCATCCAATTTTTAAAGAGAAATAGAAGTAGAAATAAACATAGATTTGTGTGTGTGTGTGTGTGTGTGTGTGTGTGTGTGTATTTCCTAGCTTTGCCCATAGGGAGGGTCAGGAAGTGGTGGTGACATCCCAACAGCTGTGAGCACATCAGGGTTCAGAACTTAACTTCTAAGTAACATCCTCCAAGGAACTAGAGCTCCTTGGAAAAATATAGCTGATTCCAGGACTGTGAAAAGCAAAGCACAAGATGAGGCTTGAAAAATATGTTATTCCAGAAGAAAAAGAAGTACTCAAACAATAATTTCCAAAGGTTTTAAGAATCCTCAACCATATTCATATATGTATTTTTATATTCCTTTTGGTTTCCTGCAAGGACACTTTTTACGTAGTTTGGATGTAACAATGAATTTGGATCAAATACCAGAGCTAGTCTGGCTAAAGCTAGAACTGGAGTGGAGCAGATTGTTAGAGATAGAGAATGATGTAAATTAAAGGTAAATGAAGGTTAAAGCAGATTGAATAGTCCTGACAACATGAGGGGAAGTAGACTATGTGGGAAGGAATCTGAAAAGGATGAGAAGAAAGTACTTGAAGAAGAAATGGACAGTTGGTGATTTTGGGGGTCTGTGCATCGACTTTTGTCAAGAATTGTGTCAGAGAATAGCAAGAGATAGGAGGCACTATCCTGTGTTTTTGGATCTATAGAAAAATGCTAGTTCCAAAGATTATGGGGTTTGGAGTAACCTCTCTTCAGATTCAGAGAGCAATGGAAAAAATGGCTTCTATCCGAGCTTGTGGTGGTATCTGGATCCCCCAGTTGAAAGTGCATCTGTTTACTTGAAAGTTAAAATCTCAGAGGTTGGAGCTGAAAAAAGCTTATGAGAAAAAAGTAAAGTAATCTGCACTAAGTAATCACATTGCATATGGCTAAGTTGCCTTCATGTTTAGGGAAGCAGTGATGTGTACTACAGTGGGTCTTAAACTAGGTTATTCATTAACATTTCTGGGGGAATTTTAAAATATATACATGAGTATATTTAAATATATATTAGGTTTTATATATTATATCTCTTATAAACATACTATAATTAACATCTTTACTAATATCTTCTTTCATAGATCTTCATGTATGTCTCTGATTGTGTCTTTAGGGTATGAGACTTTAAATACACATTGCCAATTTGGTCACCAGAGCTTCTATTAATGTATACTTCTACTAATATGGGTGTGTGTGTGTGTGTGTGTGTGCATACACGTTGGCAGCACTGTACAAACAACTTGGTAAGGTGTCATAACCTTGGTAAGGTTAGATAGAGTGCTGCCAATGTAAGCACATGGTGGCAAGTTTGCAAGCTTAATTGTCAGATTTTGGGTACGATGACAGCTCTGATGGTCATTCCAGAAAAAGAAACTTGCTTTGAAGGGTGGACTAGGCACTGGTGATGATGCACAGCTTCCCAAGGGGAGTACTTCAGAGGTGACTGTGGCGATATTCAGCAGTGAGATGTGTAGCACTTTTTCTAGGATGAGTTCACGAACTTAATTGTCTGACCTTTTGTGTGTGGTGTGTGTGTGTGTGTGCTCTGGAAAAATCCAGCCATAAAATTCTCTATTTTCCATATTCCATAGCTGGATATGTTCCAGATAGCCCTCATACGTTCTCAGAAGCCACAAGGAGTCACCTGTATGACAAAAAGGGTGAGACCAGTTGCTTTGACACCTATTTTTACCATTTCCTAAACATACCTCCTTGAAAAAGTTATTGAACTCTGAGCTTCAATTTTCTCACCTGTAAAATGAGACAAATAGTTATTCGATATTGTTATAAAAGTAAAGTAGAGATCTACTCTCAGTAATCGTTAATTTCTGTTATCCCTTCCACCCCCAATTAATACATATTTTCTATTCTGGGACGCCTCTCATTATAACTATAACCAACAGAAAGTATACTCTAAAATCTTAGCTGAGAGTAATTTAACGAATTCAGTATAAAGGAGGGCTATACGTTAGGAGTGGCCAGGCCACACTTTTTGCATTTGAAGGCCTCGGGTAAGGCAGCAGCGTCCGGGGAGATGATGCAAAACCTTCTGTTTCAGGATGCCTTTGATGTTTTAGCAAATGGGTACAACCAGACAGATGGTGTCAGGGAATGTTCTATCCTTTTTCAAGTGATCCTGTCTTGCCAAAAGGCCACCTCACTCTAGGAAGGATGCTGGGCTCCCTGAGAAGTTGCCAAAAACCTTGTTTACCTACAGCCATGTGAGGAGGCTAAACCGTATCTTACCAGGCCATAGAATCTTAGCTATAACACAGCTCAAAAGAGACAAGAAAAAGCAAGAACCCCTCTGGTATTTGTACTAACACTGGACAAGACTACAAAGGCAAATTTGTAACCATTAAATCCTTCACTTGTAATGTGTGCGTTCCCTTCTCATTCAGTATTTTTCATACCGTGTATTTTTATTTGTTTTTTGTCTTTGTTTTTGAGGCTACACAGTGTTCCCTTAAATACATATGCCATATTATTCAACTAAACCCCTAAAAGGAGATTTTTGATTTCTGAGTATTTATTATAAACATACTATAATTAATATCTTCCTTCATAGACCTTCATGTATGCCTTGATATGTCTTTAAGATGAATTCCTAGAAGTGGAAATACTAGACTTTCAATATGCATTGCCAAATTGGTCACCAGAAGCTTCTAGTAATGTATATTTTTTTGATGGCATGTTGAAGTGTCACTTCACTACACACTTATCATTACTGTGTCATTGCTATTTTTTAAATGTCTGTGAGTTTGTCAGATAACCAATAATAATAACTAATGTATAAATAGTGCTTGTTATGTAACAGGCACTGTTCTAGCACTTTACATATGTAGTAAGCAGATTCTAAGAGGGTACCCAAGACTTCCTGCCCTTTAGTGTACACAACTTGTATAATCCCCAGCAATATAAATATGAGGAGATATTACTCCTGTGATTATATTAGTTTATATTGCAAAAGGAATTTTGCAGAAGTAATTAATGTCCCAATCAGTTAACCTCATGATAGGGAGATTATCTAATGGACTTTGACTTATCACATGAATCCTTTAAATCTGGGTTTAGAGGTCAGAGACAGAAGAAGTCAGAGATTCAAAGCATGAGAGGGGTTTAGCAGGAGAATGATTATTTCTGGTGGTCTTAAAGTTGGAAGGAGCTAACATGGCAAGGAATGCAAGCAACCTTTAGTTTCTGAGAGTGGCCTGTGGCTGACAACACAAAAATTGTGGACCTCAGTCCTATAGCTGCAAGAAACTGAATTCAGCCAACAATATGAATGAACTTGCAAAGGGATTTTTCCCAGAGCCTCTGTCGAAAAATTCAGCCTACTTTGTACCTTGTTTTCAGTCTTGTCATAACCAGAGCAAAGAACCCAGCCATGCCATGATAGACTTCTGACCTGCAAAACTGTGAGCTAATAAATGGGTGTTGTTTTTTTTTTTAATTGTAGGACACAGAAGACAGCTTCAGATGGTTTGCCTTGGCCAAATTGGGCATAATTTGAGCATTAAAATAAGTAATTACAGTAACAGAGTGCAACCTATTGAATAAAATGAATCTATACAGATATAGACACACATATACATAAATTAAATGTTTAATAAGGAATGGGATGTATTCAGCATTTTAAAGTAACTCTAAAAATATTTATAATTACAAGTGGAAAGAAGACTAACTCTATAGTGGAAGAACTTGGCAGATCCTACTTTACTTAAGTGTTCAAAGTAAATATCATCAGTTAATGGACAAATGGAAATCAGGTTAGGATGCATTGAGAAGGACACAAATCATTTTTGTGATGTTTCTGTCAAAGATGCGTAACCTGAGTCTAATCATGAAGAAATGTCAGATGGAACCAAATTGAGGGCCTGTCATTTTCAAAAATATCAAGATTATGAAAGTCAAAGACTGACCAGCACTTTCAGACTTCAGGAGATTAAAGAGACATGACAACGAAATGCAACACATGATTCTGAACTGGAGCTTTTTTCTATAAAGGACACCATGGAACAACTGGCAAAACTCGTATAGGGTCTGAGAGTTCGTTGATAGTAATGTTATCACTGTTAATCTTTTGTTGGTAATTGTGGGTATGTAGGAGAATGTCTTTGTAAGAAAGACTCCCTCGAGTATTCAGCAATGATGGGGAACCAGGCTAGCAACTGCCTTCAGAAAAATGAATTTCTGCCGTGCTTGTAACTTTTCTGTAGTACGTCATTGTTTCAAATTAAAAAATATTTAAAATATTTTTAAGTGAAAACTTTCTTCTTCAAATCCTCTGTAAATTTATAATACAGAGCAAAGCAATATATAGATGATATATTATAGAAAGGTGCACTTGCAACCTAAATACTTTTACTAACCATTGTCACCCCCAAAAATTTAACAACAAAAAAATATAGAGCGAAAAGAAGAAAAGAAAAATCATTCTACTCACTTTACTGCAGTTGCATTATGATATATAGCTTTATAATCATTTATTTAATATGTGTGTACACACACACATTTATACACACATAACATTAGAATTCTTCATCTTTTGTATCTTTATGATTTTTTAAATTTATATATAATCTACATGTCATTAAACAGTATTCTACAATATTACTTTTTATGACAACTTTTTTGTTTATAAACCACATTGTGTTATCATTTGAAATGTTCAGATTTGATTTTAAAATTTGTCAATTTTGTCACCATGTCAAATAAACCTCAACTAGTAATTATAAAAGGTATCTTGGAAGAATTAACTTAATTCTATCCTCTTGGAAAGATCTAGGAGCATCGTTTTCTTGACCTAAGAAGACACTAATATTGATGAATATTTCACTACCCTCTCCACCCCACAGCCCCATCCTCAACAATAGCCAGAGTCAATTTGTGAATATGCCACAGTTTATTTATTCAACTACTGTTAGACATTTGGGTAGGTTCTAATTTGAGGTAACTAAGAATAGTGTTGCTGTGAACATACTTATACATACCTTCTGTTGAATATAAGTGCACATTTCTGTTGGATATATGTAGGAGTGCATTGGCTAGGTCATAGTAGCTGAACTGTCAGAGTTTTCTAAAGCAGTTGTACCAATTTATACTCCCGCCGTGAGTATGAATGTTCTGGTTGCTCTACCATCTTACCAACATTTGGTATTTTCTTTCTCATTTTAGTCACCCTACTGTGTTTATAGAGGCATTGCATTTTTGTTTTAAATTGGATTTTTCTAATGAATGAAGATGAGCCCTTCTAATATGTTTGTTTGCCATTTGCATGCCCTTTTTTCTGGAGTGTCTGTTCCGGGCTTCTGCCCCGTTTTCTACTAAGTTGGTGGCATTTTCCTTATTAAATGGCAGATACTTAAAAATATCTATTTTCTGGAATCAAGTCTTTTGTTGATTATAAGTATTGTGAATATATTTTCCTACTCCTTGGGCTGCCTTTTCACTCCCTTAATAGTATATTTGGGTGAACAGAAGTTCTTAATTTTAGTATTTCCCAACTTAGTACCTTTTTCATTTATAATGGACATTTGTGTGTGTGTGTAAGAAACCTTTGCCGACTCTAAGATCATGAATATGTTTTCTTATATTTCCTTCTAAAAGCCTTGTTTTTTATCTTTCACATTTAGATCGTTAATACATTTGGAATTGATTTTTGTAAATGGTGGGAGATAGGGAGTCAAGATTCATTTTTTTTTTTTCTGTATGGACATCCAACTGACACAGGACCATTTATTAAAAACTATTCTTTCCACACTTCACAGCAGTGTGCCTCGCCTCTATCATAAATCAGGCAACCATATATGTATAGATCTGTTTCTTGAATCTATACTGCTTGTTGGCCTATTTATCCATCCTTGCACAATAGTACACTGTTAATTACTACACCTTCATGATGGACTTTGATATATGGTACTGTAAGACCTCCAGCTCTGTTCTCTTTTAAAGATTTCCCTTGGCTATTCTTTGTCCTTTGCATTTCTATACTTATTTTTATAACCAGCTTGCCAATTTTTACACACACACGCGCGCGCGCGCACACACACACACACAATCTTCTAGGAGTTCAGTTGAGATTGATTAATTGAATTTGGAAGAGTTGACACCTTTACAATTTTATGTCTCACCCACCATTTAAGTAACTTGCTAAGTGTCCCAATTTATAAGTGGTGGAGTTGGAATTCAGTCTTTGGTAGCGTTCTAAAGCCCAACACTACTCTAGAATTATAGTATACCTTAGTTTTGAGCATATACTGGTTTGATTTCAATTATATTTTAAACAAACCTTTTGTTGGTCTAATGTTTCCTATAGGAGTTATCTTTTTAAAATTTCCCATTGCATGAATATCTCTATGTCTGACTGCCACTGGCAAGTAGTACTGTAGTCTTATGTTAGTATTTCATATATTATTGACCATTTGTATTTTGATGGTAGTTTTAAAGCCAGTTGGAAAATTTTATGCAGCAGCCAAATTCTTAGCGTTTGTCTTTGTGTTATATGATAATTTGCCCCTCTCCCTACCCCAGTAGCTCCCACACACACCCCCTCCCCACCCCCAGGCAGAAAGAAGAGGTTTTCCTTCCCTCTTTCTCTAAGGGAGAGAAACGTTTGTTTGTTTTTTCTTCTACCTCCCCCAGCCTTCATAGGATAATATTGAGATTTTCCACATAAGAACTTTCAAATCATTCTTCAGAAAATAGAGATTCCTGTGGAAGGAGAACATGAAATAAAGTATAGTGGAGAATTTCCCTTTCTCGTCCTATGTGAAGGATTAGGTTGGGACAAGTATTTAAGCAGGAAATTGTTTGACTTCATCCCCATTCAGCTCTGTTTCTCACTTCAGATGTTCCCTCCCTCTTCTGCAGAGTGGAGCTGTTCATCCTGAGTCAGTTGCCTCCTATCACTGAAAATTCCACTAAGACCTGCCCTAGGGCCCACCTTTGATTCTACCTACCTCCTCTGCAGGAAAATTTCTAACCATTTCAATGCAGCCCATCTAAACTGTGAGTTTGTCTGCCTTTCTAGGGAGGAACGATGCCTTTGTTTTGACCCAAATTTGACTGAACTGAAAAGAGGAAATAGGAAGTAAACACAATTTTCTTTTCTTTCTTTTATTCCCTCTAATTTTTTTTTCCACTCTTTCTCTCCCTCCCTTTAAACTTTTTGTAATCTTTGTTGTTAAAGAGGGGTGGATGTTTTCTTTAAATTGTTAAATTTATTGCGGTAACATTGGGTAGTGAAAATTACCTAGGTTTCAGGTGTACAATGCTACAATACATCAGCTATGTGTTGTATTATGTGTTCATCACCCAGAGTCAGTTCTCTTTCCATCACCATATATTTGAGGTTGTTTTTTTTATTAAAAATTAAAAAAAAAAACTTTTATGTAGCATTTTCAAAGAAAATTCCTTCTTGCATAATTGATTCTTTTTGGAAACACTGTTTATTCTGGAATAATGTAAACACACAACTACACTCTTCTGTGTTACTTTTTGATAGTGGAATGAAGTTTTTGAGAATTTTTTTCTTCTTCCAGAACCACCTGCACATCTTTTTACGTGTTCTTTTCCAACTATGTTGAAAAATGAAACTCTACTGGAGTTTTAAAAGAAGAAATTTTGCTAGATGTAATTTTGTCATGCTATTATTGAAAAGTAATGACAGTAATATTTTCTATTATTTTATCCTGTGCCTTTATTAATGGGTACTTTTCTAGAAAAAAAATTTATACTATTTTATATAGAGAGGCATCATAATCTCCTGAGTGCTTCATCTGATTCCAATCTGTATCAGTTGGGAGTTTTGTTTGGCTGAAAGTTATAGAAACTGATTACAGAAGCTGGGGATTTATGATTTTTCATAACAGCAAGTTCAGAGAGAAGTAGTCCACAACTGGTACAGCAGATTCTTGACATCAGTGTCCCAGGTTTCCTTTGGCTTTCTTTTCTGCAATAGTTAGTATATACCTTTCATTCCTAATACTCACTATATAATCATAACAGCCTCCCTATGTCTAGTTTCACAGCCATATTCCAGGTAGGAAGAAAGGAAGAAGAAAGGGCAGGAAAGAAGGAGCAGTGCCTATGTGACAAAGCAAGTCTTATTCCCAGATTCCTAGCAGACCTCTGCTTATATCTCATTGGCTGGAACTGTGTCACATGTCACATAGAACCTGAGAGGTATCAACAAAGGCCAATATTTTAACCCTGAATATGTGGATCCAGTTAGGAAGAAAATAAGAGTGAATAGATATTGGCACCTAGCTGTGTCTGCCACAGCTTTGAACTTCAGATGGTATCATTTCTTCAGCAGTAATAATGACAAGCACATCAAAATTCCATTTAATTGCTGAACTCTATAACCTTGCTTTAGCCTGACATTAACAGTTTTCTTTTAATGAACAACCTTATCATTAAAAGAAAGAGCTATGCATTTGTGATCATTAATTAGGAGAAAAAGTACTCTGTTTTGGATCACTTTGTTAGATATGTCAGAAGAAATTTCTCATAAAAAGCACAAAAGCTTTTTATAAAAATTATTAATTAAATTCAAAATTAAAGTTAATTGGATATTTCAGGCTAGGCTTCACAGAGCTGTTGCAACTTGGTTGGGTCAAGCTGTTCCAGAAGTAATCCCAGCTTGGCAGGTTCAGAAATGGGTGTGACTGTGACCAGGCTCTGGGACTCTCACTAGAAGAACCCACTGGATAATCATTTATAATCTTGAATGTAATTGCATTAATCCTATAATAAATGATATAATTATTTAAAGATGAGAACTTTTGGACTAATGCTTACTACTCTTAAACATATATGTAAATATGTGGGCTGTCCAGAAAGTATCCAGCTATGTAATATGAGAAATAGAAGCATTTATAACTGGATTTTTTTCCAGATAGCCCTCACATATATGTATATACACATACACATCATTTTTATAAAAATTTCAAAAATTTCATTATAGATAATGCTAAAGTCTCCTTTGAAACTAACCTTCAGTTGTAGTATCCACTCCACTTTGGTCTATTTGTTTATCTTTCAGACTTTTTTCCTTTGTAGAGTATATGGTGTGCGTGTGCGTGTGTGTGTGTGTGTGCACTATATATTTTGGGGGGGGCTCTGCATATTTATGTAATAGTATCATATGGTATGTGTAATGGTGTGACTTGCTTTTGTCACTCCATGCTATGTTAGAAATAAAACCAGATCATCTGTGTCAATTATGCAAAGAATGTCTTTTTTACCCTAAAGTCGCTGGAGAAGAAAGCTGACACAAATATTCTTAGATTGCTAATATAGACATTGTCCAGGTTTCTGCATGTGGAGGGTTGTATGATGTGACTGACAGCTGAATACTTAGCTGGTCAAGGGACACCTTCAACTGCAGTTAATGCAAACTTACAATCAGAGCTGAAACTCACCAGGAAAAAGTGAGATTATTACTCCTTCCTGACTTCTTGATGTGCACATCGATCTTCTGTCCATTTTGGTTTGGAGTTTGTTTTTGCTAATAATTTTCATCTCCTACAGGCAAACCTGGACTTTAAAAATTGGAGAAGAGGAGATAAAAACTATGTGTTTGCCTTTAATACTACCATCCATGCCTTAGGGACAAGACTGATCTGTAATATAATCACTTGATGCTTTTTCAGCAAATATATATTGAGTGTCTAATATACGAGGGCTGTCTGGAAAGTATCCAGTCATGTAATTTGAAAAATAGAGGCATTGATGGCTGGAGTTTTTCTGGACAGCCCTTATATGTCAGGCACTATTTTAGGCACTCTGGAAACAGAGAGGTGACCATCTAAGGCCTAGCTTTCATGGAGCATACAACCTAGTTGTAGAAAGGATCAGTAAGCAAATAAGCTAATCATTATACAGTGTTATGTCACTTAGTGAGAAGTGCTATGAAGAAAAATAATTAGATTGAGCAGATAAAGAGTGATCGAAGGTAGAGGGAGCTACTTCAAATGAGATAGCTGGGGCAGGCCTCTCTGCCGAACCCGAATAAATCTACATCTCTGTGTCTCATGTATGATAGATGTTCAATAACCCTTGGAATAAATGAATAACTGCATCAGTAGGCATATACGCAAAGTACAAGAGCAGCACAAGAGAGGACAAAAATCATCTCTACCTGGATTAGGAGAGGCTCCAGTAGGATGCTTCAGATGAGAATGAAAAATAATTAGGCAGTGGCCCGAAAGACAGGGTAGAGGAAGACATTGCCAGCATAGGCCACAGCATGGGAAAAGGCAGGGAGATGTGAAAGAGTATTGCCAGTTTCCTAGTGCTAAGTGACAAATTGCCACAAATTTGGTGGCTTAAACAACATTAATTTATTATTTCAGAATTCTGGACATCAGCCAGAAATAGGTCTCATTGAGTTAAAATTAAGGTTTCTTCAGGGCTGCATTCCTCTGGAGGCTCTAAGGGAACACTCATTGCCTTCCCTTTTCCAGCTACTAACAGTTGCCAGAATTCCTTGGGCCATGGTTCCATTTCTCCAACTTAAAAGCCAGCAGGATAGTGCCTTCAAATCTTTTCTTTTCCCTGAACTCTGCTTCTGTCATCTCATCTTCTCTGACTAGGACCCTCCTGCCTTCCTTTTATAAGGTCTCTTGTGGTTGCAGTGGGTCCCTCTGGGTAATCCCAGGTAATCTCCATAGGTAAAGTTGCAGCTGATTAGCTGCAACCCTAATTCTCCTTTACCATGGACCGTAACATTCACAGGTTCTGAGGACTAGGATGTAGACATCTGTGGGGAGCCATTGTTCTGCCCACTAAAAGTGTTGTGTATTCAGGGATCTGAAAAGTTTAAAATGCTGGAGTGTAGCATGCATATGAGGTAATGGGTAAGGAAGAGGCTAAATAGGTAAGAGCTAGATTTCAGAGATTGTCATCTATGCAGAGTTTGAACCTTGTCCTGGGAAGCAGTGGAAAACCATTTGGTAGATCAGAAATATTTAAGTTTTTGAGGCACTTGAGAGTAATGTTTATACTCTTAATTATATAATAGATATCTATACATTCTCTTTGTAAAAATGCAAAGATTTCATTGCAGATAAAGCTGAAGTATCCTTTTGAACCTAACCTCCAGTTCCAGTATTTTGTTCAGTTGGTCTATTTGTCTGTCCTTTAGATTTTTTTCTTTTGCAGAGTATGTGTAAATGTGTGTCCTTCTAATTTGGCTTGCCATTTTGGACATGCTTAAACGGAAGACATTGTCAATCTCCTTTTGACAACATTTGAGGATCCATTTTGTGATCCCACGTACCTGGACTTAAAAGAAGAGGCTTGTCTGCTTCCACCTGGCCCCTTTTACTCCTCCTACCTACTCTTTCACTTGAGAGGTAGCGTATAATTCAGACTCTCCAAATCTTTTGTGCAGATTCTCAAACCATTTGCAGATCCCTGAGTACATACATGTGCTTGTGATAGGCAGAACCGTGGCTCCCCAAAGTTGTCTGTATCCTAATCCTCAGGATTTGTGAACATAGTATGTTGCATAGTCATACCAGGAACTTATGTAATGGTAGCTGGGACCAGAAAAACAGATAAAAGGATATAGCACATATCTGACGACCTTCCTACCCCCTGCCGCACACTCACACCAGCGTCTATAAATTCCCCCCTCACCACCACCTTTTTTCCTATGTACTTCTTTGAACTAGGTATATATGCATTTTCTCTTGGGCTTTTGAAATGATTAAAATAGCTTTGAGGATGTAGTGGTAATAAAAGCATGAGAGGTTCCACTCTCTATGGAACTCTGAAGTCCCTCCGAAACTTCTGGGTTCCTTGCCTTGGAAAAATAATCTAGTTATTAAATGAAAAGCAACTTGTAGAACTGTATGTATACCATGATTGCATTTGTATAAAAATTGGGTATGAAACATATGCATATGCATAGAAAAATCTTTAAAAGAACATAAAATAAAACATTGAAAATGACTACCAGGGCTAAATACAATTGGAGTATTAGGGCTAAATAGGCCTGGAAATTTTTATTTTTACCTTATAGTTTTCTATATAGTTTGGTTCCATTAGTTTTTCCAGGACAATCATTTTACCCTATGCTAAGTACAATGCATAATGTTTCATATTGGACGTGATTAAGTACCATTCTGCTTAGAATTTAAAAGAGAATTCTGTATGTTTGAAAAATACAACTTAAGCTAGACTTTGGTCATAGTATTTGAACTAACACTTAAAATGTCATAATTTGATGCTACGTCCAAGATATTTCTTCAGATTGGTATTGTTCTCACTGTTTGGCCTGGTAGAATCCCCATTACCTTTGAAAACTTACCCTCAGAGGGTGATTGGCTAATCCACATATTACACAGTTTGGCAGGTTAGATTTAACAAACTATCCCTATGTTGCACAATTTTAAGCCGAAGTACAACTGAAATTTCTTTCATCAGTGTATTATTAAGAGATTTTCTTGAAAAAGAGAACAATGCAAATTGTTCTTTAACACTGTGAAAAGAATGCCTTTTTATACAAATGATCTCTTTGCTATTTTTTCTTATCTGTAATGAAGTCCTGATTGTTTACCTACTCTGAAGAGACTAGTTGAGAGCACGTATTTTTTTCTTAATGTTTATATTCTCTAGTAAATCTGTAAAACATTAACTTTCTCAACCCTCTAGCTACTGCAAGGCTATCATTACATAATATATAAAATGTTCTTCCTACACAATAAGAAATCTTAGAAAATATATATTATTTTAAAATATTTTCAGTAATTGAGTCGATCTAAAATGCTTAATATTTTGATAACACTCATAAACAGTTTCTAAAATGTCACACAATGAGAACATGAAATAATTTCTAAAACTAAGTGCTCTTAAATTGTTTAACATGGAAAATTCTGGCCAAGCAGCCTTTACTCAGCCAACAGCATTTTAACTACAGACTGAAGTAGCTACTTTGAATTTCTCACTGGTAAGCATAAAGGTGAAATGTCCTAGATGACATATACTTGTTTGGGAATCAGAGAATACTTGTTTTAATAGTTTCATAATCCTTTATCTGTAGTCTGTGGGGCCAGATGTATTTTGAATTTTTCAGATGTTTAGAAATGTGATATAAAGCTTATTACTTAAAACTGGTGGTGCCTGGTCAGCACCCCATAATTAAACATGTTAATACTTTTGCACAAAGGTATGACAGTTCACATTATATAGGGTAAACTTCAGTTTGGGTCAAATTTGCCACCAAATGATTTCAGTTCAGATTGGATTAGGCTACCATATTGATTGTGAAATAAACCTTCATTTTCAGAGATTTTTGCATTTTAATATAAGATTTTAGACTTGAAGTTCTCTGTGATCTTGGTCATTTTTCTGGGCCTCAAGCATCTCAAATTCTAAAATGAAAAGTTAGACTAAGTAAATTATTTATTTATTTTTTGTGGTAAGAAAATTTATTTTGCTATAGTATTTTTCAGTTACAGTTGATATCCAATATTATATTAGTTTCAAGTACATAGCATAGTGATTAGGTATTGATATACCTTATTGTTACCAGAGAATGGGTCCTTCTCAGCAGGGTGTCCAGGTTCTTGGTACCTCAAGCAAAGAATTGAGAGGCACACACCAAAGTGTAGAGGTGAAACCATGAAGAAGTTTATTGAAAGGAAAATAAGGTGAAACAAAGAGATAGTTTATTAAAAGGGGAAGTACACTCCAAAGAGGTAGGAGTAGGCTCAAGCAGGAAGATGGCTGAGAGCTCGGATTAATGAGGCTTTGGAGATTTTATTTTCTTTAGTTGTAAGGGGTTATGCCTATCTGGGTGTGGGGCCTTTTGATTGACAATTTTGATTGACAGGGGACCCATTACATCACCTTTTATAACTGTGCATGTCCTTTCCCAGAGTTCTGTCTGTTATAGTATTAATGAACTTCCAGGTATATGTATGATATTATAACGATGGTATAATGAGACTTAGGTGAAATGAAGGTCGTGATAACTCTCACTGCATGTTAGAAACTGACTTAAATGGGTGGGCTTCTTCTACCCTCTAACTTCCTTGTATTATTTAAACTCTTTGTCTGGAACTTCCTCCTGTGGCTGCCTAGCTTGGGGTAGGGATTACTAGTGAAAGGGTAGTGTCAGGTGTCCTGCGATCTCCCCTTATTCTGTCTGCTTTCCTCATTTTCTCCTGAGATGTGATCCCCACAAATCTCTATGGGAAGTTGAGGGACTGGAGGTCTCATCTTCTGTATCTGCTGAAGGTGGTCATTGCTCCTACCTATTGGGGATTCACGGAGCTCTCACCCTATCTGATCTAAAAGGGAAGGGGTCTCAAGATCCATCTGGGAGACCGTGTTGACTTTTCAGTAGGGATGGGCTGGAAGCCTTGCTGGGGTATTACTTGTATCCCGATGGTCCCTAGACGAGGAGAAATTAATTCAGTTAATAGTTTTAAAATCACTGGCCCAGGAAGCAGGCCCCAAAGCCCCTGTCACTGGGTAGTTACGTGATGGAAAATATGTGAATTATAAGTTTTAGGGTAATTATTTTATGGCAGGATGTAGGGGCATCCTTATGATTCAGGCTAGAGACAGTCTATTTATTGTTCAAGGTTGGAAGCCTGGGAAAGTTGAGGAAAGAGGTGAAACTGAAAGCTGAAGAACTAGGGAAAAGGAGTCTATAGTGGGGCCGGGGGACTCCTTTGTTTGGCCAGTATCACTAAATGTAAAGGCATTGGGCTCCCCATTGAGGAAAGATTAAAGTTAATTAATTAAAGAACTTGTGAGGTCTCTCCTAGATGGAGATTGCAAACTTGAATAGTTACATTATGGGTGGGAGAATGAAATGAAAACTAGAGTTGAGATGCAGTAGCTCACGAAAGGGCTGCTGAGCACAGTATAAATTTGTTTTGGAAACTTGCTTTATTTGTCTAGTACCTGTGTTAAAAAAAAAAAAAAAAAGAAAATATATTTGATTTTCTAATTATGGAGTGTTCTTTAATTTTCCATGTTTTCTGCCATTCCCTATGGTTGTGTACCTTGTCACCCCCTCATTTTAGGTAACCTCATAGCCCCTGAGGGCATTGAAATTTGCCATTCCTTTCTGTAAACTATGCTATCAAAGCAATTTTATTTATTTATTTATTTATTTTTATTTTTTTATTGTTAGACTTATTGGGGTGACATTGGTTAGCAAGAATTACATAGGTTCCAGGTGTACAATTCTATAGTGCATCGTCAACTTGTTGTATAAGTTCACCACCCAGTGTAAGTTCTCTTTCCATCACCATGTATTTGACCCCCCTTCCCTCCTCATCCACCCCCTCCCCACTTGCCCCCAAATAAATATTAAACTGTTGATTGTGTCCATGGGTTTTTTGTTTATTTGTTTGTTTGTTTTGTTGTCAAAGCAAAGTTTTAAAAATTGAAAGGTTGTTGTTGGGAGAGGAAGGCTGTGGCAAAGACTTAGAAACTGTTATTGTGTTATAGCAGAAACAGACTACCATAGAAGTCAAGAGGCATTTGGAGAGTTGGAGAACCAGTTTATTATGCTGGCGGACTCAGAGGAGTTACAGTCTCCAAATTATGAGCCCCAACTAACAGGCTTTTTGGACTCTTACAGGGTTGGGGTGGGGGCTGGATAAGCCAGCAGGGTTACAGAAACTAAAGATGTACATTAGGCAACTGGTGAAGGAATGCAGAAGTGGGAGTTCACAGAATTTACATTAAACAGCTTTAAAATTTTACATTAAACAGCTTTGTTCGTAATTTTCAATTTCAGTTGTAGTTCGTCAGAGAGACTGCGAGACGTCCAGCTACCACCAGTTACCTTTTCCTCTAATAATATTTATTGAGCATTCACTATCCTTTTGCTAGGTAGGCTCTGGGGATGCCATCAGAAATAAGACAAACATCACTCACATGTTTATGGAGGGGGACAGACATCAAATCATTAAACATACAGATATGAGGACTGATACAAATTGTTGTGAAAAGTAATGAATAGAATGAGAGAGAAACAAGGCTTCCTCCCTTATTTAGATGGAGAAGTTTGGTTAGGTCTCTCTGAGAAAGTGGTCACACTGAAGATTGAATAGGAATCAACCAGGTAAAAAGAGGAAGGAAAGACAAAAGGAACAGCATGTGGGAAGGCCTTGAGGCACAATGATCTTGATATATTTGAGAATTAGAAAAAACAATGTGGTCAGAATGTGAATAAGATAAGGATATAGACATGACCTAGCGCCTTAAAGGTCATTTAGAGAAACTTGGACACTGTTCTGACGGGCAATAGGAAACCATTGAAGGGATTCAAGGAGAGTCAGATTAGAATTGTCAAGTTACTTGGGCTGCTGTGTGGAGAATGGACTGTAAGGGTACAAAAGGAATGGCCCCTGTCATCCTGGAAAGAGGTGATGGTGGCTTGAGGCAGGGAAGGTGGATAGACTGGATGTGCAATACTGTCCAAAAGGAAGAAGAATCTTAATGGATAGGATGTGGGCATGAATAGACACCAGACTATAGGGAGAATTGTTAATGTTATTTAAAGGCTTAGAAAAAAAAAAGAATTCCTTAACCAGAGACCCTATAGAAATTGCACACTGGAGTTTATCCCTACATTACTGAAGTTGGTGGGCAATCATCATGATTCTTGATAACTTGGCAGAGTGTCCATGGACTTGTACTACACTCTCTTCTATTTAAGATTTAGGTTACTACAAAGGCCACTCGACATGGGTAGTTCAACCTAGTAGATGTGGAACAAAAATTTATGAAAAATGGGTACTATTACTTAAGGAGCCACTTGATTAGCCTACTGCCCTGGAGGTGCTCAGTTCATTGTAGTGCTATCACAGGTTCTCAGGAAGGAGATGCAGAGTTTGGGGTGCTAGATATTTATCAGGGATCCATACCTATGAAAGGAAGAAGGAGGAAGCAAGACGGGACAGATGAAAAAGTCAATTTCAATGCAGGTTCAATCCCATTTGGGTCAACTCTGCACATATTGATGAGTACGTATTGCCTGTCAGAGTAGCCCACATTGGGTCCAAACTACTGGGTCTTTACATCCCTGCCTAGCTCAGTCATTGGGCATAGGCTACTCCAGCTATGGTATGCCTTTGAACAAGGTTGCTCTCTGCAGCTGAGTCCAACCCTGAAGGAGGTAACAGCTTGGCATCAAGTGCTTCCTGGAAGTGGATTAAATACCTCCATGTCCATCATAAGTGCAATATTGCTTAATAGAAGTAGTGAGTAATTTGGCTAGCTGACTTATTCTTTAATTTATGTAGTTTCTTTCCTCTCTGAAACTTAAGAGAAAACATATTTAATTTTTTTAATTACAAAATATTTATGAGTCACTGGGACAGTCCAAGACAGGAGAATTAAGAGGTTAAAGTTTGGTAGAAGAACAATATCAGGAAAGGCACAGAGGGTGAAAAAGCTAATGGAAGGAAGCTTCTAGGAGCAAGGAAAAGCAACTTTTAATAAAATACAAAGAGGAGTTCCCTGGTGGTGTATGGCTTAAGGCTTCGGCACTGGCGCTGTCAGTGCTGCAGCCTGGGTTCAATTCCCAGCCAGAGAACTACCCACATACAAGAAAAAAATAAATAAATAAAATAAAATACAAAGAGTTATGACACCCAGTCCTGTGCCTTATTTTGAAAAACATTACACTTAACCCATCTTTAAAGACATCTTTAAAATCACATTGTGAAATTTTAGCTGTCTCTTCTTTCTTTGACAGATATGGAAAACATGAATAAAAGAGACCAACCATTCATGACAGTTCAGAAAAATGAGAGCTCAGGTATTTTTTTCTACTTCCAAGTCTGTTTTATGATTTATGGTGGATGATACATGCTATCAAATTGGAATGTTGATTTTCAAAATTTTAATCATGGAAACCTCATTTTTCTGGGTCACATTGAAAGTTTCCCTAATTCTCTTACAGTGGGCATTTTAATAATCTTCAACAGTGGTCAGGATACTCATGCTTTCCTTCACTGTCCTTGTCCTTAAATTGTTTGGAGCCTTCTTATAGTCATGTGATCTGTGATATATGTAATAAATCTTAATTGCTTCATATGGCACAAATTAATTATTTATATAATTGATGCAAAAGTACATTTCTGCTTGAATTAGTCAGTTTATTATACTTTATGCTACTTTGTCTTAAAGTAGGCTCTACTTACGTTTTATACTTATGTTTTAGTTTAACAAAATAGTTAACATACAAAATTAAGTACCATTTGGATAGAGAATGTGCCTAAACATTTTCTATTTTTGGTTATTAAGATTTTCAGCTATGAGTTTCAACTGTTTTTCAAATTTAATTGAAATTATTTTCAGTTTTTCTATTAGAAATACAGCTATGACTTTGAAAAATCTATTTACTTATTTTGATTCAAAATAATGTGATACTTTTAACACTCACAGGTGATGCCTAACACATTTTAAATTTTAAAAAACTGGTCATATTTTGTATCTTGGCATTATAATTTACTAAAATTCTCAATGTACTAACTTAAATGGAAGTATTCCTTTTCCTTTTAGAAGTAATTTTGTGCAAGGAATATGGTAGTAATATTGTTAAAGTTTCTATAGATAGAGGTTTAAATATATTATGAATGTAATAACATTATTTCTTGTATTTATTTTAAAGTATTTAAAACTAAGACCTGTAGTCAGCGAGCATGTTGCCACAACTATAATTTGAATTCCAATAACATGATACTATTTCTTTGTCATTTTCTATTTTTGATGGAAAACAGATAATCTGGTATTTAGTATGAAAAATGGAATAAGAAGCATCAAGTATAAGCCAGTAGACTATCAACAACTGCACACATTAACTGAAGCAAAAAAATTAGCTTCTGCTTCTATAGAATTAAAGGTTAGAAACTTTGTGTGTTTCTGTCTGTGTTTGCATGTGTGTTTGTGTGTGCATGTGTGTGCATGTACGTGTGTGTGTTTTCTAGTTTTGGAAATTTGAATTGCTAAAAAACAAAATGATATTTAAATGTAAATGTGAAAATAAATAACAATATAGGTTTTAGATTCTTTCAACTGTTAACAATAATGAATAACAGCCAATGTTTATTGAACGCTCCCGGACAGTGCAGTACTCACATAGTTTACGTTCATTATTCACTTAATGTTCATAACAACCCATGATGTCTGAATTCAACTTTATTTTTAGAAAGATTTCTATTTCATTAGTATTCAACAATTTCTAACTTAGTCTGAAAAATAAAAATTGCTAAAAAAGTGCCATCCATGGATTATCATCTGATTTAGAACTCCTTCTGCAACACAATACAAATATGCTCTCAGATGCCTCTCTTTTCTAGAACTCCCTTTTTTTGCCCTGACCTAAAAAAAGGTGAATGTGGACTAGATTTGAAAGGGATTTATGTGCAAGTGGTTGTACATAGTATTTTAGAGCCATGTATGGGTTTTGCTTACTATTAATATGTTTCCCTCTTGTGTAAATAATAGAGTATGTTATAAACAGCATCTTCATTGCTTGATTGCATTAAAAATCTAGTCAGGCAAATCTACATATTAAATTATTTGCAAGTTTTAATTTGCATTTAATATTCTTTATTATATTAGTTTTGCATGACTTTTTATTGTTATTATCTTTTTAAAAAGGCAACTGTTATAAATCCAAAGCACATTTGATACCCTATTCTAGCGAAATTACCATATAGCCATGACCTATATTCCCTCAAACTAAGAATACCACTTAAAAAGTAGGGTATTATTTGTTAGGTTCAGATATAACTTTAAGGTACTTTAATATTATCAGGACATTCAAAGGAAGTTTATGGGAAACTCATTTATATAACTACCATCCAGATAAGGCTGTTTTCATATTTCTGACTTCTATTCTGACTCATAGCATATACAGCACAATAAACATACATACATATATACATACGTAATTGATTTGCTTCTAAGATAAACATAGACATGAAATCTTGTACACTTCCCCCTAACATTTTACCCCATAATCTTTATAATATTTAATTATTATATGATACTTAATTATTCAAGTAAATAAATATTTATTAAGTGCCTCAACGATATGGTGGTGAACAAAATATAGCTTCCATGCTCATGGAATGTACTATTTGCAGGAATGGAGGTGGAGGGAAGTCAATGTTTCTCCAATAACTGCTAAAATAATATTACATTAAGTATCAACTCCAATAAAAACATGCAGTCTGGTGTATTTTAACAGGACTTGATTTCAGATAGGTAGGAAGGTTTTTCTGAGGAAGTAACATTGGAATTGGGATCTCAAGGCCAATAAAAATGAACTGAGCAAAAACAGAAGTGAAATATACTTCAGATAGAAAAAACGGTATGCTTATCACATCCTGATTTTTGAATATTTGGATTTATCAAATTTTATGACTTTGGAAATTATGCTTCAGTAAATATCTTCATGTATAGACAACCTTTCATGTTTTAGAATCCTCCACCTCCACAGGATAAAGTCCCATGATTGGTATAGTTGGGCAAAAACATATGAATGTTTTTTAGCTTTTTCCCAAAGTATTGTTCTAATAAATAGCCATCACAACCATTTTCTCTATACCCTTGTCAGTATTAAAATATGAACATATATATTCATATATACATACAAGGGCTGTCCGAAAACAATCCAGTCATTGTCAATATAATGAGAATGGTTACATGGCTGGATACTTTCTGGACAGTCCTCATATATATTCCTAATATTATCCATATATTTATTTTGTCCATCTGTTCATCTGTCCATGCATACATGCACCCATCCACCCATCCATCATGCACCGCCCCCCCCCAGAAAAAAAAACAACAAAATTTTGGCTGAATGTGGAATGGTTGAATTTTTTTTTAATTTATTGAGCTGACATTGATTAATAGCAATTACATAGGTCCCAGGTGTACAACTCTACATTACATCTTCTATGTGTTATATATGTGTCCATCACCCAGGGTCAATTCTCTTTCCATCATCATATATTTGTGTCCCCGGTCCTTCTTTCCAACCCCACTCCCTGCTTACCCTCACATAACTACTAAATTATTGACTGTGTCCATAAGATTTGTTTGTTTATTGCTTTAGATTTCCTGTTAACAATCAAACTAAATTTCTCCATCCCTTTCCCTTATGTTAGCCACTATCCCATTCCTCCTCCCATCTTAGAGAAGTCCCTCTAACATTCTTTGTAGTACTGGTTTGGTGGTGATGTATTTCTTTAACATTACCTTATCTGAGAAGCTCTTATCTGTCCTTCAATTTTGAAATCTAGCCTTGCTGGATACATTAATCATGGTTGCAGATCCTTGGTTTTCATCACATTGAATATTTTCTGCCAATCCCTTCTGGCCTGTAAAGTTTCTGGTGAGAAATCAGTTGAAAATCGAATCAGTGTCCCTTTATAAGTTACTATTTCCATTTCTCTTGCTGTTTTTAGAATTGTCTCTTTTTCTTTATCTTTTGCCATTTTAATCATGATGTGTCTCGGTGTGTTCTTGTTTGTGATCATCTTGTTTGGGATTCTCTGTGCATCCTGGACTTGTATGTCTATTTCCTTCTGCAGTTTAGGAAAATTTTCAGTCATTATTTCTTCAAATAATTTCTTGATTCCTTGCTTTTCCTCTGTCCCTTCTGGAACACCTATTATTCTGATATTCTTCTATTTAAAATTGCCCCAGAGGAATCTCAAACCATCCTCATTTTTCTGGATTCTCATTATCTGTTCTAAATGGGTGTTTTCTTCTGGCTTTTCCTGCAAATCACTGCTTTGTGCTTCTATTTTTATCTAGTTTAGTGACTTTTATTCCATTCTTCATTTCAGTTAATGTACTCATTATTTCTCTCTGGTCCTTTGTAGGGGTTTGTAAGTCTTCTGTAATGCTTGCTATCTCTCTGCTGAAATTATCATTCAGTTCCTTAAGCATTTTTATAATTGTTGCCTTGCACTTGGTTTCTGATGCGTCATCTGTCCTCATATGTTTAGTTCCCTGGTTTCTCATTTTTTGCAGCCTCTCTGGACCCTTGCAGCTGTAATTTCTTTGGTGTTTGCTTCTGATACTGGGCGGGCAGAGGTCTGCGGGGGAGGCGGGGTTTGCAGCTTTGTTTTCTTCCTTATGGCTCCAGGGGTCATGCAGGGACTTGGGGTGTGATTTCACCTTTCTGTTCTGGGTTTACCCTGTGTGCAAATTCTGCCCTGAGCTTTGATGTCAGTTCTCTTTGCTGGTCTCTCAGGTAGTCCCGGTTGTGGGCGGAGAAACACGCGCACATAGGCCATCTCTCCTTCTCCTTCCGGTCCAGAGCATTTGCACTGAGGCTCTTCACTACCCAGCCGCTCCAACTCCTCTGGGAACTGGAATGAAGTCCAGCATGGTTTGCAGACCTGTCTGCACCTCCTGGTGCCAAAGTGAAGTAGTTGCTGTATCTCATGCCCCTGCCTCTGGATCCCTTTCCTTTGTCCCATGGATCGAGTGAGTCCCAGAGCGCTCTCCCGCCACTTTCTTCCTCCTCCCTCCCCCAGCGGTAGAGTTCCAAGTGGGGACCTGCATAGCTGCATCCTGCTCTTCTCTTTATACCCCCTTTGTTTAACCCTCTGGCCGCCTGCAGGTACCTTAATGCGACGTATGGGTTTCTTAGCTGTGGTTGTGCATTGTTTAGAGAGGCCTTGCTTGAGGTACAGGTGTTTTATTAGTTATAATCTCCAGAGGAGTTTTTCAGAGGTTCCTCTCACGCTGCCGTTTTGTTGCATCTCCAGAATGGTTGAATGTTAAAATCAGCATTTGGTCAAAGTGAATTTCCTTTTGATGATAGAATCACTATAAAAGAAGAAACATATTTAAACATTTTAAATAATTAATGTGGATTTTAAGATATGACATTAAGTGCAGGGACAGTAATTTCTTGGCTTAGCTGCTAGATTCTCTAGTCAATGTGTTGTATACATTTTTGAGGTAAACAGATAATCACTTTTAACTGACATTTTAAATAGCATCGATAACCTTTTTGTTCTTAGAATATAATTCAAGAAGAAGGTTTTTAGTTACATGTTTTCTACAAATAACTTTGTACCTGGGATTCATGTTAATAGTGTGGCAAATTTCAAAAAAATTCCTTGTCTTCAACTACTAAAAATGATTCACAGTCTGTAGCAGTCATTTTGACCAGCCTTATACTTCCATTTTTATTCACCATAGATTTACAGTGAAAAAGAATTGCCCTTTTAAAGCATTTTTGTAGTACCAGTTGTTTTGAATTCAGTTAGTGAGAACAAAATCTGTCCTGGATACCTCATCATTTTCTATAATAATACTTTCTTCTTTTCTTTATACAGTTTTCATTTTTTTATATATCTGAATTAAGGAAGTGTTTTGGGAATGTTGTTTCACATGAATTTTGGAGTCTTCCCTTCTCACTTGATTTAGAGACAGCAAGTTGACATTTTGCTTCTAATTTACTCGTGTAAGATGTGAGCAATTTTCAACTATGACTTTTTCTTGAAAGATTCAAGGTTTAAATGGAATTAAATATCTAGTAATTACAATTCTTGAAGTTTATTTTGTTTAATGTTATGAATGCTAATATACCAAATAATCTATACCAACTAGAATGATGAAATTCATTACTTTTATCCTTTCTTATATTGTTATATAAACTTATATAAAATGTGTTGACTCAAAAAATTTTCATTCTTTCTAATGTTACATGGTTAACACACGCTCTCTTAATATTTGTGTTACTTGCAGTCCATTTCCCTATTTATTTTGGTAATTAAATGTGCTCAATTTTTGCACATAAAATTAAAATTAATAGCTTTAACAATCATTGTTAATTATTACAGCAC
Organism: Lyroderma lyra; assembly: GCA_004026885.1. Taxonomy (NCBI): domain Eukaryota; kingdom Metazoa; phylum Chordata; class Mammalia; order Chiroptera; family Megadermatidae; genus Lyroderma; species Lyroderma lyra. The sequence goes on along the minus strand of PVJL010000008.1, from coordinate 133,007 downwards.
TTTATTCTGGCAGTATTAAACATAAATATACTTAAAACAATGATAGAATCTTAACATTTAAAGCATGCAAGGAAATTTTTATTTCCAGTTACATTTAGAATACTTGACTATATTAGAAGAAAAAACAAAAACTATTGTTAATGAGTAATAAATTAAGAAGACTTGCCTTGTTTGTATTATTGGTATCATTATACTGATTAGATGTGATGGTCACCTATATAATCAGTGTGTCATTGATCACACACAAGTTCTGGGATACCAGATAAGACACTGATGGAGACATAGAGTGATCTTGTCTTTTGAAGGCTGAGATTGAACGTGAAGCCAAATAGTAGATACAGGCTGAAAACAGACCAGTTTTGGTACATTTTATGTTAACTCTTTGTTCCCAATTTAAGTATAAAAGAGATCTTTACAATTATTTTTATTTGAATTTCTTTGTGTAGCAAGAATAAATAATTCTTTTTTTGCAACTCAAGTAGCCATCTATTAATTCGTTTTTTTTAAAAGGCTATATTATGAAAAATTGTAACTATATGCAAAATTAGAGTAATGGTAACATTTATCTCCATGTAGCATTATCCAGCTTCCACTATAATCTACTCTTGGTCATTGTTTCCTCTATACTCTCACATAAAACTTCCCCCTGTGCCACATTATTTTGAAGCAAATCTCAGACATCATAATATTTCACCATAAATATTTTAGCATGTATCTCTAAAAGATTATGACAAAAACTCAAACCCTTCAATACTACTATGATTTAAAATGTTTAAAATTTCTTAATAATTTCAAATATCCAATGTTAAATTCCATGATTTTCTCCATTTTCTTTCTTAGAGTTTATTCAAATCAATATTTAAATAAGAACAATATTTTGCAATTGATTTAATTTTTTAGGTTTCATTCTCCATCTTGTATTCTTGTAATTTACTTCTTAAAGAATTTATATTGTTTGTCTCTTACAGTTTCTTACAGTCTGGATTTTGCTGATTACATCCTGGTTGTATCAACATGTTTTTCCATATTTTGTATTTTCAGTAAATTTGTAGTTATATGATATCTAGAGACCTGGTCAGATTCAGATTCATTTTATTTTGGCAGAAACACTTATTGACAAAATTTTTGTGCTCATCTTTTTCTGTTACAAATAGTGCTGCAGTCAATGGCTTTGCCCATTTATCTTTTAATACTTTTGCCAATATATCTTTCAGATAGAGTCCTATAAGTAAGGGTAAACCCATATGAAAATTTGTTATACATCTCCAAATTCCTTCTTTTGCATGTAGTGCATCATTTTGTACTCCCACTAGTAACTGAAAAGAGAGCACGTTTTCCCATAGCCTTATAGAGTGTTTTGTAAAACATTTGTGTTTTTGCCAACCTGATAAGTGAGAAATTGCAACTTAGTGTAGTTGTTTTTTTCTTTTTATTTATATTAACAGTTCTTTGTTGGGTTATAACTCACATATAGTAAAGTGCACAAATCTTAAATGTACATCTCAATGGATTTCAACAAATACATACACATATGTAGTCAACATTTAAATTGTTCACTGGTTACTGTTGTTTACTAGTATATCTAAAGATGAATCATCAGGCCCAAAGGGCTTTTATGGCATTTCAAAGTGCTATTCAGGGTTTTATCTTGGATAGATAAATGACATCATTTCTGATTTTTTTATAAATTCATTATTTTTGTTATTCTAAATTCATCTGCATTCTGCATACATCATCATCCACCTTAAATATTGATTTTGTATGGCTTATCAACCAGCAAAATGAATTGGAATCATCTAGAAATCTCTATATTGATAGAGATACAATTTAAAATTTGTTTGTTCTTTTAAGGCTTTATTTTTCTTCAATTTTGGCGTGAGGATAAAAGTAGAATCAATGAGTTAACTTACAAAAAAAAAGAAAAGAAAGAAAAAGAAAAACATTGGTATGTTCTGCAAAATATTGGAAGTGTTTAGTGAAAAATAGTAGCTTTATTTTGACTTTTATAGCCTTTTTAATTGGTCTGTCCCTAGGCCCAAAGGCAGCAGCATTGATTTTTTTAAACTATAAAAAAATGTATCAACATCTTTCACCAATATGTTTTAATTTTTTGTACAGCATGAACCAAATATGTCAAAGAAATCTAATTTTAAAAGTTGTGTCTGCTGCAACAAACTTTAGAGACTATAGATGACAAATAGTTGGGATTAGTTTTAGGTATTCTTAATGCAAAAACTACAGTGTCAGGTTTTAGAAATACTATATACTTTCATGTTTTGGGTAGATAAAAAGAGACTCTGAATGTATTCCTAAAATTCTTATTTAAACATACTTTTCTTCTACATTTCATTATTTTAGCACTCTTAAGACCTCCTAAAGAGATTTGACTTTGACTTTGTGTGTTTTTTTGTTTCTTTGTTGGGGTTATTCTTTTCTTATAGCCCCAATTTGAATCAGTAACCAGAACTGCAGAAAGATAAACTCAAGGTCAAAGTAATCAAGAAATAACAGCTAGAAATAGTGTGCATTATAAAGACTCTTTTGGGGACTTGTCTTCTGAAGCTTTTATATCTTCAGTATTGATCAATTAAAGTATTCAGGGTCTTAGTACTGTAGTAATAGAGAAAATATAAAATATATATATTTTATCAAGTTTCTGATTTGAGAGTAGCACTTTTGTAGAAGTCTAAAAATATTATTATGGAAGGAGTTCCACGTACACAGTCAGAATCTGACCCGAAAGCAGATACCACGTGAGAAGGTCTTTAATGAGTATGGGAGTCTTTAATTAAGGAAATGGTTACACAGGTGATAAAGCTGAGAAGCCAAACAGGACTGTGAAGCAATACGGGGATTAACAATAACAGGAAGTCACTGCCATGCCTAAGTCAGACAGACATTTAGAAAAAGCAAAGCTGTACCACATCCCATGAGCCGAGGTTCACCAGAGATAGTTGGAACTGTAGTAGAACTCTCAAGAAAAGTTGAAGCAAATGGAGATGCTTTGACTTTACCTTTCCTCCTTCCCTTCAATCTCCCACTGCCAGCCAGCTGATAGGGGTGTCTGAGAATAGGGGGCAGATCTGGAAGGTGGCCAAGGTTGGATCTTAAATCAAACAGACCCAGGCCTGATATGACTTGTCAACAGAAACCCCAAAGTCCTAAGTTTTGCTACATTTTTGAAAAGTCATAAAATTTAGGAAAAATTTAAATTTAGTTAAAAATTTGAGTTTCAAGGCTATGTGATTTTTCACTATTTCTTTAAGTATCTTCAAATATTTGCCTAATTTTTTAAATAAAAATTTATTTATGAAGTCATGGACTTGAAAGATTAAAATTGCACATTCAAGGTCATATTTCTAGTAGGTGCTGAAGTTGAGACTACAGCCAGGCCTCCTCCTAACAATTTATCCAGTGACTTTTTCCCATCCTTTGCTGAAGGATAAGATAAAAACCAATTCATATACCAAATCAAGTTCTGTGCGATTCTGATGTTTATGAACTTTATAATCTTGGCCAAGTCTTATTAATGTCTATGAACTTCAGTGTCGTCATCTGTAAAATGGGAGTAATGATGTTCATGATGGCTGGCAGTGAAGACATGTCAAAAGGTGAAAAACTATTAATATATGAAGAGCTCTTGAAAAAATTCCTAGGACTGTATAAATTAATGTGTTATTTCTTGTGTGTATGGAAAATAGAATTACTTTACCTTTCTTTTCATAAATACTTAAAAATAGTTCTTAAATTGGTCAGTATTCCAAAACATTTCCTCTTCCACCTCTCAGCTTTTTGTTTAATGAAGTGCTTGCTTTAGAGGATTTTGTATTAGAAGGGAACTAATAAAAGTGAAAAAGAGTTAAGTATTTAACTTATATAATATAGATTAAACATTTGCATTAAGAAAAACAATTTAAAAACATTAAATTGGGTCCTCTTTTCTTTTAAATCTAGATCAGAAAAGCAGTGCAGACTTCAAAAATGTCTAAGGAGCAAACACTAATAAGACAACACAAGCAAGTGTGGTGGCAGGAACATCAAAGGCTAAATGAAATCAGGTAGGAATTGAAGGATATGTCTCTAAGAACACGTAGGCATTACTAAGACTTGCACTTATTTCTGTAGATGTTTTATAACTTCCCATGTCAATTAAATCATTATAATCAAAATGTAAAGTTCTAGTTTGAATGTGAGTCAAGTTAAAATCCTTTCATTTCCTCAGTTTAATTTGTTTATATATTTGTTTTCCCTACAAATGGTAAACAATCCCATTATATTCATATTTCTGTAGGATACATAGCAGGATATATAGAGATACTTTCAATGAGTGAACAAGTAAATGAATTAAAGGGTTCAAGTTTTTCATTGATGTCTAAATGTAGCTACATTGTGACTTATTCAATTTGGATTTTTGACTTTTGTTATTATTTCCAGCAGTCACTTCAAGTTGAATTAAAACTAATAACAATTCCATACCTGATCTTAATTATAATCTTTGAAAAGTAAATTTCTTTTCAAAGGGTAAGGCAAAAAGGGAAGGTAGATATATTTTCCCTCCATTTGAAGCATATATATGCCAGCTTTAATGATTGTTGTATTTTAAAGTATGCTTCTTAAAATGTATATTTTAAGTGTATATTTTATATCAAAATAGATAACTTTTATGGTTTTAATTCTAAGTGAAATTTTCAAATACAGTTTACTTTTGACATAGGTGTTTTTCATAGTAATGGGAGTTTCTTATTCTGGCAAGAGATTCCTACATAAAGTAAAAGCCTCATGATTAGAAATGGTTTTACATCATTGTATAACTTAAAACGCCAAAAAGTAAAATCATATACACTTTGTCACCATACTGCTGCTATAAAAACAAATCAGACCCATCTTATCCCTCACCGAGTTACCTTTCGTGGAGAGAGTTTGGGCCCATTAGAAAAAATTTTTCTTGAAAATTTGTGTAACTTGAAATACGATAAAAAGAAAGCCATCAGTAGGTTTTTGTTATGGTGCTCACTGATGCAAACTCAATTGTAAAGGATGACATGGGTGAAATTTTTTATCTTGATTTATTCCATACTCTTATTAATATGTGTACAGAGTTGTACTTGAGCTTGATAGAGAGGAATGTACATATCATTGTGGAAAATAATTCTTTTTGTTGATGTGGAATGACACAAAGATGATGGAAGTGAGGAACATTCAAGTAATAATAACCTTAATGCCTTGAAACTTAGAGGGACTGAAAATTGGACAAAAAGCAGAACTCCAAGAAAATTTTCTGTGTTATTCTCAAAAGTAGATTAATTTTAATACATGTTTAGTGAAATTATAAACTGTTAATGAAAGGAAGACAGTTAGAGTATAGCTAGATTTGTGGAGAATTTAGTTAGGGACCACCAGAAAATCAGGAGTTTAAGCTCTATCATTGTTTCTCAACCTTTAAAAATCAATATTCCCTTTTAATAAAAAAGTAAATATTCTTATGCATATTCTTATGCATCACCGTGAGGGACTCCATTTGAGAATCTCAGGCTTTGTAGAAGGTTAGGGCGTACGTCTAAGTTTTGTGGGTGATTTAGCATGTGCCGGGTAATATGTTAAGTACTTTACATGCTTTATTTCACTTACTCCTCCCGATGATGCTACAGAATAGGTAATGCTGTGCCCATTTTACAGATGAGAATCTTGAAATTCAGAGGATTAAAGTTATTTGTAGAAGGCAAATTAGCTAGTTTATTTGAAGCACTAACTTTAACTCCTGTGTACCATGAACTTGGAGTTGAGTAGCTTTTTCTTTTTTCCACAGGGTTCCTCATACCACATGTGAGCTAATTGATTTAGTCTTGCTAGGAAAAAAAAAAAAAGATTTTGCCAAGCTTTAATTCTTTGATATCTGTACTCAAACAAACAAACAAAAAATGAAAACTAGTCACATACAATTTACAAATATGAAATTATATTTTATATTTAAATTTATAAACTTATATTTAATCTTTAATATGTACCCTTGAAGACCTTGATATACTTCCCCAGGGTCCTTTGCTCCCTGTTTCAGAATGATTGGTTTAGAGTTTAGGAGAAATGTATTTATATTGGCCAAGTGATGAAGAATTATAATTTTTATTTTAATAAGAGTTTTTGAATAATAAAATTTGAGTGGTTTATTAGTCCACCTTACTACTTTTATTGTAATATTTGTAAGGGATGTTTTTTTTACCAAATCTCTGTTAGAAATACATGTAGTCTCTTGCTCACAGTTTTTATTTTAAAGCATTATTTTTTAAAGTATCACCTTTATATAAAAGGTATCATGGGATTTTACCAAGAACAAGTATATGGAAATGTATCTTTAAAGATGAAATTGAGAGCAGTATTTATTATACACTGTGTGACTAAGGGCACCAGCGAGCCCTCTCTGAGCCCAGCTCCTGAGCTCATTTCTTAGTCAATACCTGTGAGACTTTCTTCTCCAGCCTCTGTGTAGACTCACATGGGATAGACATTTAAGAATGAGAAGGGATCAAATAGCTGAGGCTAAGGTGTCAGTGCTGCTAAGTTCCTTCTTTGTTGGGCAGCTAAAGCTTTGGCTTTCAGCCAGCTCTGGTGCCCCAATTTTTACAGATTTCCCAGCTGTTAGTTCTATTTAAGGAGCTTGAACGTACTCTCTTGCTCTGCTTTTCATGACCCATGTCTCTTGGCTTATTGTTTGCTTAAATAGCTTCTGACTCTACCACTTTCTTGTACTCCATGTTTCTCTTGTTCTTCCAAAATTGGTAACTAAGTGGTTGCCATAGAAATCTCAGGAGGTTCTGGGTAATTTCTAATATTCTGAGGTGACTGACTCTGCACCTAGAACTTTGGCACCATCCTGGCAGATTGAGGACCTGAGTGCAAGTAGACTCCTGAGAGCTCAAATACATCCCTCACCAGGTTGCTTTATCATACTGTGGTTGCATTGCAAATGGGAATATCTACGAAGTAGATTAATATATCATCTAGACCAAGCTTGTCCAACCTGCAGCCCATGGGCTGCATGAGGCCCAGAGCAGCTTTGAATGTGGCCCAACACAAATTTGTAAACTTTCTTAAAACATTACGAAAATTATTCATGGACCTCATCAGCTATCATTAGTGTTAGTGTATTTTATGTGTGGGCCAAGACAATTCTTCTTCTAATGTGGCCCAGAGAAGCCAAAAGATTGGACCCTCTGATCTAGGCAAGTGGTCACACAAAAACTCAAGAGATTCTTTTGTTGTACCATCGTATTCAGTAGTACCTGAGGAAAAGCCAAATAACATTAGGAAGCACTTAAACTGGCAGAATTGGACAGGGAAAATTGCCTTACATTTGTCCCCTCTGCAGATGTAGAATAGGTTATACGTACTGTGGATTTGTAACTTGGTGAACAGCTAGGATCTAATCTAGCATGTCATTGAGGAACAGGGCAGGGCTCTCTTCTTCAGAGTTACCTTTTTTAAAAAAAGACTTTATTTTATTTTATTTTTTTCATATCAAATTCTTTTTTTTAATTGTTAAATTTACATGGATGACATTGGTCAGCAAAAATTACATAGGTTCCAGGTGTATAATTCTACTATACATCATCCATTTACTGTAGTATGTGTTCACCCCCCAGAGTCATTTCTCTTTCCATCACCGAATATTTTGAGTCTCCTTCCCCACCCTCTCCCCACTTATCCTCAGATAACTACTTAAACTATTGACTGTGTCCATGAGTTTTTGTTTCTTTGTTGCTTTAAGTTTTAATTTCAACATAAGAGCAAAGTCACATGGTTCTTAGTTTTTTCTGTCTGGCTTATTTCACTTGCCATGATGAGCTCAAGGTCCATCCATGTTATCATAAATGGCAGTATTTCATCTTTTCTTATGGATGAGTAATATTCCATTATGTAAATGTACTGCAGCTTCTTTCACAGTCATCTGTTGAAGGATACTTTGGCTGTTTCCATGACTTAGCTACCATGAATAGTGCTTTAATGAACATTGAGGTACATATATCTTTGTGGACTAAGATTTTCAAATTTTGTTGGGTAGATACCCAGAAGGGGAATTGCTGGGTCATATGGTAACTCTCCAGAGTTACCATTTTTAATGTGCTTCTTTCCATCACAATTTTTATCTATCTTTCCTAAATCATATTCTACAAAACAGAAATATTCTTCAAAATACTCTATGAAGAATAATTCAATTTCATGGTCCTGTAAATTAAAATATTTTATATTACTTCCCCTTTTTGAAGAACCCCAATGCGCTTTAGCATAATCAGGCTTCTGGGAAATCTTGTACCATAGAAACTTGTCTGATTTTGTTTAGTTTACCATTTTCCTTTTTTCCCCCAGCATTTCATTGACACTACTATTTTGTAGAACACAATTCAGGAAATGTTAGCCTGCACAAGCTAGTCCCAGATTCTTGCAGTTCTTAAGGGCATAAAAATTTCTTCTGGATTTGTGGGGCACTTAAGATCATTAGAGAAATGGGCTGGTCTTGTCTGATGGATCAGGGTTGTTAATCTACAAAGCTAGGATGGAGCTTACTAGATTTATTACCAGTTGATCTCCTATATGAATAAAACTACTTCTCCTATTGGTTTGTATGTTCTATTATGGTTTTCTGGGTGCTAAAACTGTAAGGGAACTGAGCTAGATGGTTTATAAGTGCTATGTTTTTATTTAAGCAAGTCCATTATGAAATAACTTCTGGTTTTACACCACTATTATGCACCTATCCTCTATTTAATAATTTGAAATGTAATCTTAAAAATACATCTGGCAAAAACTTGTACATGCTGGGAAAATATACAGGAAGTGTCATCTACAATAGCACCCCTCCTTTGTACATACAAGAAAAACCCCTGTCCCATGTAAGTAGATTGGCTTAAAAGATGATGGCACATATATAAAATAAATGATAATTATGAAAATTATTTAGAAATATTTTAAAAATTTTAACCCAAAATATAAAATGGTAAATATGCCATAGTTACAATTTAAAATATACATGCATGTAGACAAGGGCTAGTACTTATAGAAAAATGAAACTAATCATTGTATTAAGGTGTTGTAATTATTGCCATTCTAAATTTTATGTCATTTTAATGTTGTATTTTAATAATCATAATAAATCAAAACTCTTTTTTATAATTTCTGCCATTAAATCTGCCATAAGGAAGAAGGGATAGACTGCAATATTTTGGGATGCCCATTTAGAGCTGGTTATGGTTTTACTCTAAAAATAACTATTTAAATAATATTATAAAAGATCATTAATATTTATTACTTACATTAGTGTATAAAAATTAAATATACTTTTACTCCCATTTCCCTAGTTTAGGACCTCAGCTTCTCTTAACTTTTGAAATAACCTCCTTATTGGTCCGGATTTACCTGATCCCTTTCTTCATTTTCCATTTTTATCGATCACCCCTCTATCCAGCCCATCTTCTATCTTGCTGACTTGGGAGTCTTTCTGAAACACAGATCTGCTGAGCAGGCTAGGTCAGCTTAATATCCCTCAGCTCTCTCCATGTGAGGTAGTGCTAGGACTTGTTACGTGCTTGCCTTTGCTCACGCTGTTAACTTCTACCTGCAGTGTTTACCTACATTTCTTTCTAGCTCAGTGTCTGGCCTTTGCAGGACATTTGGTTCTGTCCAAAACATCCACAGAGACATTTGGTCCATGCCAAAAGATCCTTGATATTTGGTCCTGTTCAAAATGTGCATAATTAATATAAACCCCATTCTTCTGCAAGATTCTAACCTGGACCCATCAACCCAACCCCATTTTCCATTACCAGCTGGGCTACCAAGGCAAGATTTTTTATTATTGGCAATATACCCACAACACAATTGTCAGACCAATAAACCATACTTTTAATGTATTAATCCTATAAATCAAAAGTAGGAATAAATGTTATGGGCTATCTGAACCTAGGGACATTTTCTAAGTGTGAGCATCTTTGACAGGACCAAATGTCAAGGTCCATTTGGCATGGACTTAATATACTCAACGATGTTTTAGAAAGGACAAATATCTAGGAACTTTTGGTGTGGACCAAATGTTTCAGTGGATATTTTGGACAGGACCAAATGCCTGTTAATCATGTCTGGCAAATACCCAATTCATGTCAGAAATTTATTTATTTATTTATTTATATTTATTGTTAAATTTATGGGGATACCCTGGTCATATGGTAACTCCATTTCTAATTTTTTGAGGAACCTCCATGCTGTCCTCCATAGCAGTTGTACCAATTTGCATTCCCACCAGCAGTGTGCAAGGGTTAGTATGTGGTCTGAATGAAGACAGGTGACTAAAACCACATGAGATTAAATTTCTACTACTAGTTATTTTTTAAATCTATATGTTTATAATTATAAAAGTGATTGAGATCATGTCTATTTCAGATATAAAATGGAATCTGAGATAAAATCTTTTCTCAATGAAGACAACATTGGAAATGAATGTCTTTCTGACCTTACAAATTTTGGTGAGATTCTTTTTTGCTCCTGTATTTACAGGGGAGTTTTATTTGGAAGGTAAAAGTGGGCCACTCACTTCATGTTCTTTTAATATTAACTGCTCTTTACTTTTTTCTAAAGGAATGAAAAAATCTATACTTTAAAAACCTATTCTTGAAGAAACTTAATGTGTTAACCTTGATTTAATTTTATTTCACCATAGAACAAGAGTTATCAGAACAATGGTGCATATATATTAAAAATGTGATAAACCCCATTCAGCAATTGAGATCAGATCTAAAATACAGACAGCATCACATTTCACAGCATTCACACTCACATACTGAGTTTGACTCAGTGGAAGTACTGGAAGAGGTTAGTATATTACTTTTACCTTTAATAATGTAATAGTTCATTTTTGTCTTATCTGAGATAAGAAACAAACGTGTTTTGTGTATTTTAATAAAAGGTATGGCAAATTCTGACTGTTCAATATCTTAAATATATCCCTAAGTCTGTCCAAGCGTGACCATTTCTTGCCTTGAATGTTACAATGGCCTCATAATTCATTAATTGACTGCCTCCCCTGATTGGACCATAAAATCCATGATGATAGTTGCACTAGATGCAGGCTTTTAGGTGATTTTTTCTTACTCAATTTTTCAGTTATTCTGTAGTGTTATTTTATTGCTTTCATAAATAATGATTTAAAAAATATTAAAAATCCTATGCCCAGCTGGGGATTTAAGGCAAGAATGCAAGGGAAGGAAGGGGATATTGAAACAGGCAATCTGGTAAACTCTCTGCCTTACCACAAACAAAATAAAAATATGGGTTCAGGGTGACTAGGACTTACTGTATCTCCTAGGCCCATTTTTGGGTTGTGTGTCTAGAAGCCCCCTCTGATAGGCAGTGCCTCACTATGGCATCTCTTGAACCCTCTTCCACAGGTCCTTATCTAATTTTTCATCACTTACTTGCTTTTGAGAATGATTCCTGTAACCTTAAATATAAATATTGGATAAATCAAAATTATTTCTATACTACTTGTTTTAAATGTCCTACAGGTTGACTTTGTGAAAAAACAATTGGAAACTGTCTTTGAAAGACTTAGCCTGGAGCAACAGAAGTTAGAAAATATTCTTTCAGACTGGAGTATGAAAGTAAGTGTCACATAGATAGCAATTTGTTTGTCAGTTTGTCATGTGTTAAATGAAACAATCATAGAAATTTTTTCAGATACTAGATCATTCTTCAGAAGAAAGGAATAACCTGCTTAGTAAACTGCCCATGGAATTAGAAACGTTGGAGTGCCCATACTCTGATTTGAAATCTTCAATTTTTAATGAGTTCTATAACTTTACGGAGAAATACCAAAAGAAACTTCAAGAGTTTGATCGACATTTGGAAGACATACACAGGTAATAAGATAAAACTACTTTAATAATGCAGATATTTTACACTAAATTTTTATTTTTGTGGGAGCTTACTGTACTCATTTATTGCTTCCATGGTTACTATGTGATTGGAACACAATCAATAAATATTCAGATTGACTATTGGTTGAATGGATAGGTCTTTTGTTTTTCTTTTTTCAAGATAATTTCCCTGAAATAATGGCTTTACAGTTTTTAGAAGGTTGAGTCATGAAGAAAATAGCCCTCTCATTGAGTGCTTTACGACAGAGGTAAGAAATCATAGGTGGAGACCAAGGCTTTCCTGCCCTCACTTTCTTACTCTCTGGGCAATGGTCACGTTTTCCTCCCGAACAGACACCTTTTGGTCTCCTCAGAGCCTCCTCCCTCCCTGCCTCTCTGCCATCCTTTTCCCTTTCTACCTTGCAATAAAGTGGAGAAAAAAATTTTAATAATACGCTATTTATATGTGTTGATTGAATGATTAATTAATTACACTTTAACTGAAACTAAGTCACACTGAAGTGTTAACCATGCACTTAGTTTAAGTCTCTAATTATAAAATGAAAATCCTCTCTCCTCTCCCCATCCCAACCTTGTCAGAGAGATTTTGGAACTCATCCAGAAGAGGGAGAGCATTTTGTTTTATGGGATTTTTTTGGTGGGAAGTGCATTATAATCATGCTGATCCTGGCTGTGAAGCCAGTAAATCTAACTCTGTCCTTTTAAAGCAAGTTGGCTACCCCATGACCTTTTATTTCAGATAGCATGTTGTCCCCCTAGCAGAGGTGGCTGAGACTATGATGTTTCTAGGTTAGCAGCTCCTGACATGGAGAAGTTTGCCCTAGCAGCCTGTAAGGCCTCCCTTCCACTGAGACCTATCCTTCACTGCCCATTCTCTACCTTCCTTTTAATCTGAACTCAATTTCTGCTCTTCCTTTGTACAACCTGTACCACTCAGAAAAAGTTGAGATTTACAGCACCGTTGCCATGACTTAGTAGAAAATAAGGTACATGTACATATTATGCTAAGGGAAGGAACCCTGAGGAAAAAGTAGTGCAGGAAAGCTTGATGGAAGAAGTAAAATCCATATGAAGTTTGAAGAACCAGTAGAGTTAGAATATGACAGAAAGAGGATCGGGAAGACATTCTAAAAAGGGGTATTAAATGACTAGACTATAAACCCCTTGAAGACAAAGTAATTTATTGGTAATATTTGTATCCTTAGCACCTAGCAGTTGTGAGTATATCATAGCTTTTAAATAAATGATTATTGAATTGAGTTGAATTAAAAGTGAAAACAGTGAAGGTAAGAGTGGTAAGGCATGTTATGGGATCAGTGAAATCTACTTTGGAGGAATATAGGGTCATAAATTCTCATTTAATTGTCTGCTTGCCATATGTAAATATCCAGATTAATTTTGTAAAATTAATGATATGTTTTACTTGATGAATATATTGGAATCCTTAATACACAGTGGTCTCTGGTAAGCTCCTTGATAGAGGGTTCAACAGACAGACTAAACTAGATGATGGCTTTGCCTTTGAGAAGGCTTGGAATATTTAGTGACGCAACATATATACATGTACCCAGAAGAAATAACAAATTACAGGTGAACAACAACTAAGAGACTATTCTATAAACATGCTGGCAGTGAATGATGAAGAATCAAGAAAACTGAATGAGGCTGCAGGAGTAGTTTTATTGAGGAGAAAGAGTAAATGGGCTATTTTTAATAAATACAGGGGGTGGGCGTCAGCAAGTTGGCTGGTGGACATATGTTGAACGGTTATATTAATCGGACTTTTAGTTTGCCAGTATCTGTCATTATTTTGATATGGCCATTTCCCATTTTGGTTCCAGTTATTAGGCTTCATAAGAATGCATAGATTATACACGTGTATGTACACACTTGCACAAGTGAGTGTGTGCATATTTTAAACAAATACATGCTGCTGTGACATAAGAAGGTAGAAATATGTGAGGGACATTTTCAGATTATAAGTTTTCATTGGGCTAAAGGCAATGAACACCATGGTTAATCCCAACATTTATTTATTTATTTATTTATTTATTTTTAAAGTGGTGAAACAAAAAGATAGTTTATTGAGGGGAAAGAGGTAGGAGTGGGCTCGAGCAAAGAAAGTGGCTCAGGAGCCCCAACATTTATTTTAATCCCCTCTAATTGTAGTAGCTTGGTGGTTTGGCTTGGAATGACTTCATCCTCAGATGTAAAGGTAGGCCCTAGTGGGAGTGTGTACCAGTTAGTAACCACATTTCCCCAGCTCACAGTGACTAGATCATGGTGGTCCAAATCAGGAAAAGCTCAGAACTTTTGTTAGATACTTATGAGGAATAGTTCCTTTTTCTCTCTGTGTATGTACCAAGAAAGCACATAGCCGAGGCTTCGGTTGGCAACTGCCCAGTGAATGAGAGAAAATAGCACACAGGAAGAGGACAGAGCCCACATAATAATCATGGGGGAACTGAGCTGGTGCCCTGTTTGCAATGCATGGGAACCCAACCTCACTGTTGCATTTTCAAAGGCAATTAGTCTACATTAATGTTTTAAACCAGTGAGAGTAGAGTTTTTAGTTGCTTGTGACTAAAAACATCCCTTATTTTATACAATGGTTGATTTGATTTCAAAATATATATTACTCATTAAATAATCTACCAATTTAATACAATTGCAGTTTGAAGAATTGCTAAAGATAATTTCAAAATTTATTAGGAAAATTAAGCTTGTAAAATCAGCTGATGTTTCAAAATAAAGAATAATGGGATGGCGGTGAAGGGTGGGGGTGAAACTTGCACTATCAAATATAAATATATAATATCAAAATAAATTAGAAAGTATTATAGATATGTGAAATATGCATCAGGCAAGTAGAACAAAATAGAAATACAGAAAACAAAAATATCTATAGTAATTTAATTTATTATAAAGAAAATATTTCAAACTAAGGAAAAGATTGGATTATTTCTAAGATAACATTAAATAACAAGCAATTGGAAAATAAGATTAGCTTGCTCCTTGTTCCATATGACTCAATAAACTGCAGGTGCATTAAAATGTGAAGAAGAAAAAATATAAAAGAATGAGATAAATAAGACAAAAAGTAATCTTGGAGTGTAGAAGGCCTTTTAAAATATGCTAACTGCAGTGAAAATCACTTTTAAAAAGTTTAAATAAATGCTATGACATAAACATTTATTTTTTAATCTAAAAGGACAGTTTCTCAGGAGAGTTTTAAATCTTTAAAAAAATCAATAGAGACTTTCAGTTTCTAGTCCAACATGTAAGAAGCTTAGAATTTGCCACTCTGCTCTAAAAAGCTGAAGAAACCAACAAGCAAGCAGAATCAACAACTCTTCTTATATACATCAGAGAAGTAAAGTCACAGGACAAAACATTGTCCCCCAGATTGGAGAGACAGGCAATACAGAAAGTCACAGCTGACCTGAGAGGAAACCCATGAGCAGAAACCTCCATGGGAACAAGGTTGGGTAGGGAAACCTGAACTGTAATTGATGAATTGCTGGAAGCTGAGTATGGTCAACTCTGAGAGTTAAAAACTCGAGGGGGCCTTCGTCATGGGAGGAGCACACTCTTGTGAGTTTTACCTTTAGATGGTTTACCAAGTACTCACAATTAATATCTGAGAAAATTCTCCTTATAAGAAGGGAAAAGGAATTATTTTGAAGTACTACAGAGAATTCTATTTTTTCTTAACAAGGGCTGCCCTTAGGAGAGACTGTTTTATCAGAGCCTAAATTGCTGGGGCTTTATCAGAGCCTATCCTACATGGAGGAAGGAAAATACCCAACTTCAGTTCACTCTAGTCATCGTGTGCCATCTGAAGAAAAAACCAAACTGAGAAGGATTGGTAAAGCTCACATCCAAGGGGCACAGGCTCACCAAAAGACTGAGATCTAATCATAGAACTATAGAAAAGTTCTCCCCCCTACACCTTACCACCACATTACTGAAAGCCTATTGATAGCTCTTTCTTTTACCTAGTATATCATGTCTACCTTTCAACAACAACAGTGAAATTACAAGGCATACCAAAAGGCAAAAAATACAATTTAAATAGACTGAGCAAGCATCAAAATGAGTCAGATATGGCAGGAATTAAAAACAAAACAAAACACCAAAACCCATGATTAATATGCTAAGGATTTTAGTGGGAAAATTAGACAACATATAAGAACAGATGGATAATGCAAGCAGAGAGATGGAAATTCTAAGAAATAATAAAAAAGAATGGGTAGAGATCAAAAACACTATAATGAAAATGAAGAATACCCTAGATGGGCTCATTAGTAGACTGAACGTGGCTGAGGAAAGCATCTCTGAGCTTGAGCATATGACAGTGGGAATGCTCCAACTGAAAAGCAAAGATAAAAATGACTGAAACAGAAAAGAATATCTAAGAACTGTGGGACAACTACAAAAGGTGTAATATATGTATACTGGGAACATCAGAAGAAGAAGGAAAGAACAGAAGAAATATTTGAAGCAATAGAGACTGAGGATTTTTCTAATTAATGCCAGACACGAAACTACAAATCCACCTCAGAAAATATCAAATATGATAAATACCCATTCCAAAACTATACCTATGGAAATTATATTGAAACTTCAGTAATCGCTCTCCTTGGTATTTACCCAAAGTAGTTGAAAATTTAGGTTCACACAAAAACCTGGATGTAGATCTTTATAGCAGCTTTATTAATTATTCCCCAAACTTGGAAGCAACCAAGATGTCCTTCAGTAGGTGAGTAGATAAATAAACTGTGGTACATCCAGATAATGGAATATTATTGAACAGTAAAAAGAAATAAACTATCAAGCTATGAAAAGACATGGAAGAAACTGAAATGCATATTACTAAGTGAAGGAGGCTAATCTGAAAAGTCTACTTACTATATGATTCCAACTCTGTGACATTTCTGGAGAAGACAGTATAGTGGAAGCAGGAAAAAGATAAGTGGTTGCCAGGAGTTAGGCAGAGGAAGGTATGAATAGGCACAGCACAGATTTTTAGGGCAGGAAAACTATCTGTATGATGCTCCAGTGATGGATACATGTCATTATACATTTATCAAAACCCTAATGTAAACTGGACTTTGGATAATAATGATGTGTCAGATTAGGTTTATTAATTGTAATAAGTGCACCACTCTGGTGTGGGGTGTTGATAGTAGGGAGGTTGTACGTAGTGAGGACTGAAGATAATACGGGCATTTTGTGCACTTTTGCTCAAATTTGTTGTACACCTAAAATTACTCTAAACCAGTGGTTCTCAACCTTCCTAATGCCATGACCTTCTAATACAGTTCCTCATGTTGGGGTGACCCCCATAAAATTATTTTCGTTGCTACTTCATAACTGTGATGTTGCTACCGTTATGAATCATAATGTAAATATCTGATATGTGTTTTCCGATGGTCTTAGGCGACCCCTGTGAAAGGGTCATTCGACCCCCAAAGGGGTCGTGACCCACAGGTTGAGAACCGCTGCTCTAAACAATAAAGTTTATTAATTTAAAATGTGAAGAGAAGTAAGTAATTTAATTGCTGTTTAATCTTTATGTTTATGAAGAAGGCATTACTTTGATAGAAAAATTAAAAAAATTTTGCACAAAAAAGAAAAACATTAGTCCAGTCTTCCTTACACCTATTGATACAAAAATCCTAAATACAGACACAATCAATAGTTTAATGGTTATTTGGGGGCCAGGAGGTAGTGGGTGGGAGAAGAGGGAGGGAGTAGGACAGGAAGGAAAGGGAGCCAACTATGTAGTGAGGGAAAGAGAAGTCACACTGGGTGGTGAACATAAAAGGCAACAGATAGGTGATGCACTGTAGAATTGTACACCTGGGGCCTATGTAATTCTTGTTAACCAATGTCACCCAATAAGTCTAATAATAAAAAATATTTTTTACAAAGATTCCTAAATAAAGCAGTTGCAATGAGACTATAGCATTAAAACAATGAATCTAAGTAGACCCTCTGTGGCTTATCTTCATGGACACTAACATGCCATTAAAATTTTTAGCATCAGTTCTTAAAGAAAAGTAAAAATGTTAAAATTATGATGAATACTTTTACCATTATAAGTTATATAAACCCTTTGTAACTTAAAGGGAAACCAGTAGAAGCACTTTTATAACTGACAAGCATCTGCAGTCACCACCACTATTTAATATAATTCTGTATATTCTAGGCAACAGAATTAGACAAGAGAAAGATATTAGAGTTATAAAACGTTGAAAGAAATAGCTAAACTTATCTTATTTGCAGATGATAAGATTTTATTTGGAAAATCCAAGGCATTCACCAGAAAAATCTATAAAGGTATTAAGATAATTTAGTGAGGTGGCTTGGTATAAAATTAATATAAATAGAACCAAACTTGGTTTTATGTACAAACAATGGCCAGCCAAAGATAAAATGAATGAAAAACATAGTTGGCAGTAGCAACAATAAATATAGAACATATAAGAACTCATTTAACGAGAAATGTTGAAGATATATGAGGGCTGTCCGGAAAAAAATCCAGCCATAAATCCCTCTATTTTTCATATTACGTGGCTGGATACCTTCTGGGAAACCTTCCTATACTACCAGAGGAAAACTTTAAAATGTTTCTTAAGGACATAAGACTTGAATAAGCCATACCTTATTTTTAGAACAGAAGATTTTTTAAATTACAGGTATTTTCCCCCCTCAGCCTATAAATTTAATGTGATTTCAATAAAACTATTCACAGGATTTAAAAAATTAGTCTGAATTTTAGTTTTCTGTGAGGAAAAAAGAAATAAGCAAAAATAACTAGAAAAATTGTAGAATTTGGGGGAAGCAATAATGAGGACTATTGCTATCATATATCAAAAATATTATAAGTGATATCATGAATAGATAGATCAATGGATATGATTTAGGTTTTGACAATCACAAATACTTACCTAAGATTTGGATTCAAAATTAAGGGGAAAGAAAGGGGCAGGGAGTGACACATTTAGTTTGCTCCGGTGGATCATGCTGGGCAGTCATAGCTTCCTGAAGTGGTGTGGGACCTTTCCTAATCACAGCAGAGGCATGGGGACTGTCTCGGAGCTTGTAATTACTCCTCTAGCCCTTCCACTTATATTGTAAGTCATATAATATCTGGCCACACATTCCTTTATACTTAAGGGGAAGGTTTCATCAGCAATGAAACCTAACAGATGTGTAAGGATGTGGGAAAACAGGTATTTCGTATTCTGCTGAAGGAAGTCTAAATAGTGTAAGTTTTCTAAAGTGAGCAGTTTTGTAGCACTTACCAAATCTCAAAGTGTGTACCCTTTGTCCCAAAAGTTTTCACATCTCAATAATTCACTATATGCTTGAATGTATATGTCCTGATTTATTTTAAGTTATTTATTGCAGTAGCTAAAGATTGAGGAATCTTAATATCAATAAGGACTTGTTTTATAGATAAATGTACAACCATGCAATGTATTACTCTCCACACTAAAAAGAAAAACAAAAGACTGTGAATAGTTACTTTACTGACATGGAATAATCTCTAAGGATTAGAGTTAGGGTGTGGTATAGGTTAAGCGAAGAAAATAATGTACAGTATGCATTGTATAAAACAGGGAAAATTAAATGTGTACTCACACACATAAACACATATACATACATTTGCTTTTATATATCTGAAAAAATATGCAAGAACTGGTAACATTCATTTTGTCTGTGGAGGGGCGCTAGAAGCCTGGGGAGAAGGATGAGTGAGAGGAAGAATTCATATTGTATACTCCATTTTTATTATTTTTTTGAATTTTGAAGCATCTGAACATATTTTCTATTGTAAAAACAATTTTAAAAATTTAAGGGTAAATAACAAGGGTAAAAATTAAATGACAAATTGGAAAAATATTGGAAACATATCAGGTACAAAAGAGTAAAATATCTAATGTATAAAGACACTGTGCCAATTAAGTGTTTGATGAGGAGCCAAAAGAAAGAGGACAAAGGAGACAAAGAATTTATCATTTATATTTCTAACAAGCATTTACTGAACAACTACTGGCATAAAATTGGCAAAGAGCCCTGTACTCATGAAGCAAGTTAGAGACAACAAACTATAAACATAGTATTTCTTTTTTTTTTTTTTTTTGCTTTTTGGTAAGTGGGTAGCTCCCTGACTGGGAATCGAACCCAGGCTGCAGCACTGCCAGTGCCAACGCCGAAGCCTTAAGCCACTACACCATCAGGGAACTCCCCAAACATAGTATTTCTAATACACCGTAGTATATTACAAAGTGGGAAGTGCTGCTATGAAAAAATAGAGATTAGAGCAAAAAACAAATTGCTACAGGGATCTGGGATAGATTGCAATTTTGAACAAAAGTTTGGGGATAGGCCTGGTTGAGAAAGTAACATTGAAGCAAATTCACGATGGGAGTCAGAGAGCTAACTATGCAGAAATTTGGAATGTAAGTGTTTTAGTCAGTGTTGACTGAGGTGGGCATGTAGTTCTCAAAAGGCTAGTATAGATGGGGAGAGTAGTAGAAGATGTGGTCAAGGGAGTAATGGTCCAGAGTGGGACATTTAGAGTGTGTAGCCTTTGTAAAAAAGGTTTAGGTATGGAAGCTATTGGAAGCAGAAGGGTGAGAGAAGCATGCAAGACCTAATTTACATTTTTAGCAGGATTGCTTTGACAGTTGTGTTTAACATGGAGGTTGGGAGGGCAAAAAAAATCCCCAAAACAAAACATTGAACACTTAAAAAGTTATTAAAGTAATCCAGATGGTATTTAATGGATGCCTGGATCAGGAAGTAGAAGTGGTGTGAAATAGCTTTTGGACATATTTTAAAACTAAAGCCAACAGCATCTGCTGACAGATTGCACAAGGTATGTGAAAAAAAAAAAAACAACAACAAAAGAATAGTCTACAGTTTTGGGGTTGAGCAACCGAAAGGATAGAGTTACCATCAACTGAGATGGGAAAGTCTGCAAGTGAAACAGGGTTTGGCTGTGGGGAAGATCTGACTTTCAGGTTTGGACATGTTTAGTTATAGATGCTATCAGATATCTAAGTACAGATTTTGAGAAAGCAGTCAGTTATTATGAGTTTGGAGGTTAGGTGAGAGACCTGAGCTGGAGATACACACTTGTGAGTCATCAGCATGCAATCGGATGTGATCACTCAAATAAGTGAATGAAGAAACGAACAAAAAACTGATCCCTTGGATCTGCTGACATGTCTGTCAGCGAGAAGAGGGGTAACCAGCAAAGGACAGTGAGATATGAAGAACGCTAAGAGTGTGCTGTCTCAGAACGCAAGTGAAAGGAAAGTGGTCTGCAGTGTGAGCTGAGGAGGGGTCCTCCACTGAGTAAATGTGGCCAGGTCAAACAAAATAGGACTGATAACTCTGGCTTCTGATGGAGGTGGTTGGTGGTCATTGAAGAAGTGAGAACAAATGCCTGATTGGGTTGGATCTGAGTGAATGAATGGAAGAAATTGAAGACAATGAGAAGAGATGACTCTTTTAAGAAGATCTTTAAAAAAGAAAAACCAAAAAAAAAAAAAAAAAAAAAAAAAACAAAAAAAAAAAAAAAAAAACCCAAAAAAACAAAAACAAACAAGAAAAGAGGGCCAGACTTTAATGGTGGTGTTTTGTCCTTTGTTTTGCTTAAAATGGGAGAAACATCACTGTGTTTGATGCTGATGAGAACAATCCCACATGTGGAGGACTAGGCACAGACAGTTCATCCACTGCAGTATCAGGTGAGGATGCAGAGCATATGGTGGAGATACTGGGAGGTGAATAGGTATGTCAGCAGGCCGTGGAACTCTGGGTGCTACTGCGAAATATAATGACAAAGAAACTTACGAAAACCTCTCTACTCATCAAAGCAATGAACATTTTAAAAATACTCAGGATTATTACTTATAAGATGATAAAACAAATTTATTTAAGTTTAAAAATATGAGAGAAATGGCATTTTTTTTTTACATGATTGATATATAAACTCTTGGAAAGCAATCTGGCAATATGTCATCAAAAATCTTCAAAAATGTTAATAATATTTTTCTTTAAAAATAATCTTAAAGGAAATAATCATAGAACTGAAACAAATCATTGGCTTCAAGGCTGTTCAGTATTGTTTTTTCCCTCTTTAGTGAGAACAAAATCTTGAAAATGACTAGATAGCCACCAGAGAGGAGCTTAGCTTCATCAGCTGTGATATATCCATACACTGAATTAACACACTGTCATTAACAATTATATTAAAGATTTTTAATGTCACAGATAGTCACAATAGATTGCCATGCAATTAAAAATCAGGGTACAAAACAGTTTGTATGACATGGATGCTCTTTTTTTCTTTCATCTGAAAGTGTTGTATCAATGTATAGCCACCGAAAAAAGACCAGAAGCTTATCCACCCGAATAAACAATAACGATAGTTATCTGCAGGTGGTAAAATTATAAATAATTTTGGCATACATGCTCTTTCTTTCTGTAAAGCAAAAATACAGGTTTCTAAATATCTAAAGAGTGAAGAGGAAACCATTGATTTTTAATGAGTACCTATGACATGACATGCCACATACATGCCATTTTAGTCCTCAATATACCCCATTAAAAAGCTGTTTTATAGATGAAGAAACTACAGCTCAGCAGAAGATGAACAATTTTCTCAAAGTTTCTGAGTTAGTAGGTAGTTGAGCAGCATTGAGTTTCTTCTGCTCATCTGAGTAGGAAGTTTTTCTCTCACATCAAACCATTTCAAGCATTTACATGTACCAGGATTTTGGTAAATTCTGTTGACCACTAGATCACCGCTATTTAACAGAGCTATGATGCGAGCCATAGATGTGAGCCACATATATAATTTAATTTTTAAGTAGCCATATTAAAATATTTTTAAAGATTAAATTTATTTAAATAATATATTTTATTTAATTCAATGGTTCCAAAAATTATAATTTCAATATATAATTAATATTTTAAAGTTATAAATGAGAAATATTACATTCTTATTTTCATACAAAGTCTTTGAAATCTGGTCTACAAGTACATCTTAGTTGAGACTGGCCACATTTCAAGTGCTAAATATGTGGCTAGTGGCCATAGCACAGCTTTCAAGAATGTTAACGCTTACCAAAACATAGTTAAAACAACATTTTGACTACAGTTGAGCCTATTTCCTTATTCAGTATGGTGTAAAGCTAGATTCTGTTAGGGTTGCTTTTCATTAGTAACAGGAAGACACATTTAATTGCTTGTTTTAGACTCAAATGATATTATAGCTTTAAATACCTAACATTTGGATAAATTAATCATATAGATGAGACATAATTAAATAATGCTCTATTTAGCTATGTCAGATCTTAAGCAAATATGTGGCAAAAGCAATACAATGATAACAAGTAATTTCTACTTTATTGTTTGCTAGGCATATGAAATTTTATAATGTTACTTCATCATTATTATTGTTATTCTGTGAAATCTGGAAATGAATTGTTTTAAGTCCACAATGATTTTTAGCAATTTTGTTCCTCTAGGTGTATATTGCCAAGGCCCGTAGTTTCACTTTTTTTAAACTAAAGTGTTTTAATTTACCCTACTTGTTAGTAACTTTCAAGATAGCTAATTTAGTGGCATATTTTTCTCTTAATACAGAAATAATACAATTTATTAGAGAAAATTTTTTTAATATCAAGGGAAGCTAAGAGAAGAAACTAAAGTTAATCTAAGTTTCCAACACCCAGAGATCTCCTCTCATAACATTTTGTATAATTCAGATATATGTATGTTGTTTATAAAAATGAAAATGTACTCTACACATACCCATTGTTTTTCCTGTTAACAAATCAAATAGAATATTATTCATTTTTTCAATAAATATTTACTAACCTTATTCTGTGTTTTAGGTCACTGTATTAAATATTCCTTTACAACCTATTTTTTGTTACAAGCATGGTATTACAATACATAGTTGTAACATAAAAAATCCCATTTTATGGTTTTGCAAAATTATTCATAACATAGTTTGATATTTGTTTAAAAGTGTTAGAACAAACAACTTTGTCACTGTATTTTGAGTGATTCCATGATTATTCCCATAGGACTAATTCCTAGAAATGAAATGATTGAGTCAAAGGACATGAGAAATTCTAAGACTTTTGAGAATGTTGCCATATTGTTTTCTAGAAAAGTAGAAACAATTTATACTTTCATTGACAGACTGTCTGTCATTTGGTTCATCTTTTAGACTCATGGATCTGGGCGTTGGATAGTGCTGTCATATGTGAATCCCACTGGTGTCTTGTTCATATTCTTTCTCTCTCTTTTTCAATATTTATCTATGTTGCACATCTGTGTGGCATCACTGTCCTTATGTGAAAGCTTTGCCTACAGAATTGGCAAAAAGATAAAAGATGAAATAGGTAAAAGCCAGCATCAGAAGCTGGTACTCAAGGAAGAGTGAGTGGTCTCTCATAATTTTATTTAAAAAATATTTGAATAAACAAATCCTTATATTCTTGGCAGTTGGATGATAAGTATAAGAAAGAGAAAAAGGACCATAATAAAGAACAGACATTTGCTTACTTGATGAACTCACAGCAGGTGAAAACATTGGAGCCTTCATTACCAGGTGGCATTTTTCTCTGAGAATGGAGTCTGAGGACTTTTGATAAGTTTCAGTGCTTGGGCATGTCCAGTCTCAGGCTCTGCATCTCTGGTCTGGGCTGGTTCGCATGTAAAGGGTTGTTAATGAGGGGAGAAGTGCTCAGAAATAGAAGCATAATCATTTGAACGCTAATGTGTTCATTTAGTCACATTGGTTAGATGACCCACTCAAGCAGCATCCTGGGTCACTGCCACTCCCATTTTCTCTTGGGATATTCCAGCAATGATGGTCCAACTTGACCTCAGAGTTTATATTTGTTGGGAGGGAGGTAATAGCTGTAGATTATGATCTTACTTTTTGTCATGTGTATTCAGTAGCTTTCTCTTAAAATAAATACATCATTGAAAATACTTAATTACTTTATGACTCTTGAACCAAAAGCCGCATTTGGTGATTGTTTAACCTACTTAGGGTTGTTGTGGGAATAAAGTGTTTTTTAAATTCTCTTTGCTGTGTTGGAATGTATTTTATCAAAAGAAAAACATGAGTCTAATTTTTACAGGCTATTCCAAAAACTAGTCTTAGAGTTTGCTATTGCTTAATTAATAACGCAGTCTGAATATGACCTGTATGTTATCTCTGTTTCAGTGTCTGAGATGGGAAAATTAATTTTGTGAACTCATCCTAGATAAAGTGCTACACACCTCATTGCTGAATATCACTACAGTCAGCTTTGAAGTACTCCCCTTGGGAAGCTATGCACCAATGCCAGCACCTAGTCCACCCTTCAAAGCATTTTTGGAGCTCTTTTTCTGGAATGGCCATCAGAGCTGTTGTCATATCTTGCCAAGGTTCCAACACCTTACCAAATTGTACAGTGCTGCCGATGTAAGTGCATGGTAGCAATTTGGCAAATTTAATCATCAGATTTTGGGGCACAATGACAGCTCTGATGGCCATTCCAGAATAAGAGTTAAAAACTACTTTGAAGGGTGGACTAGGCGCTGGCATCGGTGTATAGCTTCCCAAGGGGAGTACTTCGAAGGTGACTGTAGTGATACTCAGTGATGAGGTATGTAGCACTTTTTCTAGAATGAGTTTGCAAAACTAATTGTCTGACCTCATGTTTATGTAAAGTATGTCTAAGAATAGTGGCTATAAATTTCTAGGTCAACAGTCTTTATTGTTAGTATCATCACAGCCCACACCTGCCTTCTTGATACAACTGTTTCAGCTCAGAACTACCAGTGTAATGGTGCATGAGGCTATACTTTTAATACTTCGAGAGACTGAAAAATCTGGGTTTTATGGGATAAAGGAGTGAGAGTCATTTATGAGAGGTTTCTGTTCTTTGCTGGGTGTGAAATCAAGTTAATCTTGAGTAAATCAGATTGGAGGAAACGGAATCATAGCAGCTTGACTGATTTGTGTCCAAGACAATTGACATACATTATTTTTTAACCTGGATAATACAAATAGAATTTGTTATTAAAGTAATAAAATACAGAGTCCAGTACAAATAATGTCCCTTTTTATGAGCTGGTAATCTATACCAAATCTTCTTTTACAAAATCATAAGCATATAATTCTGTAACATAACAATATCGCACTCAAGCACGCTGTATGACATTTTAGATGAAATGTTCAAATTGTTGTCCATCATGTGTGAGACATTTACATACAGGGTCTGGTGTTACTTCTGCTGCACCCTGTATGTTAAGCTATAAGCAAAGATAAAATTATAATTTCTATTGACGAGATTGCCAAATTTTGACATGAGAGGAATTATAATACCTATTTTATATTTCAGATCAATTGTTCATAACAAGTTTTTCCTATTCCTTATATATCTTGAAGTCCAACTGTGGGTAAATATGGTCCTTTGAGCAAACCCTATTATTAGAACTGAGATGATGGAGAACCAATAATGTAAGACATTATAATCCCCATGCTCAGAAGTTTATGTTTATTTTCCACATCAGTGCCTACAAAAGAACATAAAGTTGAATATTTGTAATGTCTAAAAAAAAAATGAGTAAGAGAACCATCACTCTTTTAATCCATTCTTATAATTCCTTTATGATTACTTGGTTTGAGATGATATTATAGTGTTTTTATGTGGTAATTAAAATTTCAGAAGCCCTCATGATGGTTAATTAAGATTTTCTTCATGCCATTCCAAAAAAGTAGACCCATTTTATTACTCTTGCTTTTGAACCTGGAAAACTGAGTCATAATGTCTATATTAAGTAACTTTATTCACCTCAACTTCATTGCACTTAAAAATGTACTTGCTCCCAAAAAGTAAAGAATAAAATGGTAACATGGAGGCAGATTTTGGCTCAATAGAAGATTTTAAAAGAAACTAGTGCAAATAATGTGTTTGTAGATAATCATGTCTGTATTGATTCTGTTATTTGAATTTGAGCTGGTTTTGTTTAGTTCTGTTTGTTTTTTGTCATAAACATGGCCCTTGGTGTTGAACACTTGCCTATTTCAAATCAGCTGTGGAGAGTTATTGTAGATGCTAATCTCTGGCCACATTGGAAATTCTGGAGCCGTCACTTTTAGAAGCTTGCCATATTTTCACTTTCCTGTCACCCCTCACAACAATGTGGCTTTCAATGCTGGTGACAGTTTTGGCTTCACCCTATGGGCCACTTTTGTTTCCATTGTTGATTCTTCAGTTCAGTACATTGTGAGCAGATTCCTGAGAGCCCACTTTATTCTGGCTGTCAGCTCTCCGCTGGTAGCCACAGTGGATAAAATCCAGGGACCCTGGAGGTGAAAACTGCTAAGTGGGATTAGATCCCTTGGGAAAACAACGCATGTACCCAAAAAAACCCAAGGAGCAGATTCTGTTGATTAGAAATGAGTCTGAAGCCAGGGTGCTCCCTATAAATCAGGCTGGAAATTAAAGATAGATTTGTATTTGGACATTGGGCCTGGGAGGGAGTGGTGGAAAGACAGTTTTAGGCACCATGCAGATTAGATTTGGTGTTTGGAAGGGTCTGATTTGGAAAGACAATGTTGAAAGTAAAGTCAAGTTATGTTTTCTAAAGGGTCAGACCTAGTGCAGCCAAATAAGCAGATAGTGTCAGAGCTATCTCTTATCCACGTTAACCCACCTGTGTCTCACTGCAATCACGCTTCTTAGTGGAGCAGTACTAAGTGTCCCCTGACAATGTTACACTTGAAGATATAAGAGTTTTTCTTTAGGCTAGATTCCCTATGACCATTTTCAAATCTCGAGGCTCAGATGCTGATAACTGCATCAGCTGGCTTCAGGAGGCTATAGCAAGAGACAAAGAAGGACCCAGTAATTCCACTTCTGGGTATTTATCCAAAGAAACCAAAATGCTTCTTTGAAGGGATGTGTGCATCCACATGTTCATTGCAGCATTGTTTACAATGGCCAAGATGTGGAGGTAGCCTGAGTGTCCTTTGATGGATGAACAGATGAGAAGGAGGTGGTGCATACATGTGTACACAATGGAACATGGAAGGGAATGGCTTCTTGCCATCTTTGGCAGCATGGATGGACCTGGAGGGTATTGTGCTGAGTGGTGTACACCAGACAGAGGAAAACAGATGCAGTGTGATTTCACTTATATGTGGAATCTAAAGAACAAAATAAAACAAACAAAACAAACAAACGCATAGATACAGAGAACATTTTGATAGCTGCCAGATGGGAGGGGGTTTGGAGGGTGTTGAAAGAGGGGAAGGGATTAAGAAGTATACAAATTTGTTTTTATATAGTAGTTATGAGGATGTACGGTATAGCATAAGAAATTTAGTAAATAATATTGTAATAATTATGTATGGTGTCAGATGGGCACTCAATTTATTAGGGTGATAGATGAAAGGAGAGTTGGAGACAAGGTGAAAAAGGTGAAGGGATTAAGAAGCCACAGGGATATAAGTAAAGCCTAAGGAATATAGTCCATAATATGGTAATTAATCTAGTAGGTACTAGATTAATCAGGGGGATCACTTCTTAAATTATATAAATGGCTAACCACTAAGCTGTTCACCTGAAATTAATATAAAATAATATAAAATGTCAACTTAAATGAAAAATTAAAAACGGGGAAAGGTGAAGGGAAATAAGAGGTTCAAATTTCCAGGTATAAAACAAATAAGTCATGATGTAATATACGGCTTAGAGAATATATCAATAATACTGTGTATTATCGATACCACTTATTGTGATAGTCCAGATGGTTGCTGGACTTATCATGATGGTCATTTATTTAGGTATATAAATGTGGAAGAACTATGGTGTACACCTGAAAGTAATGTTCTTGTATGTTAGCTATATTTGAATAAAAATCTTTTTTAAAAAGAAAGATGAAAGTTTGATTAAGAGAGATAAATGTCCATACTTAAATTTAGAAATGCACATACATTAAATTTCATTTTCTTTTATAAGCTTAAGTAGGAAGTGACTACTTTGTTATTATGAGGAAGCTATTACATTTGAATAGTCCTCTTAGATTTTTACCATCTAGAGGACTTGATCTAGGTATATATTTATATAGTGGTAGGAGTTTTTGGTATCATAAACAGCATCCTAATGGAGATGTATGTCTGTGCCATTAATATTGCTGATGTGAATATTTGCCTCAAGATTTAAGCTGTGGCTGTGAAAACTGCTTGCTATACATACTCTAAAAATAGTAATATTGTGAATATTTGTATATGATTTCTTTTAAGATGTTTTTCATTTTTATCTACAAATACTAGAAACATGACTTACAATTTGTGTAATTGTGGTAATTGGAAAAATCTGTCAAGATGCGAGTTTTCTAAAATCAATGAGAAGAGCAAACTGGATGTGATTATTGTTCATGACATATTTGGTTAGAAATATTTAGTTTTAATGTTCTATTATTGTTTCATACATTTAAGTGGTTTCGATGCTGTCACTAAAATGGCACCTAATTAATACATTCACATCCTGTATAAAAATGCACTCAGTACCACAAATTCTCCTGCTGCTGTATTTATTTATAGCAACGTATGCTGCTTAATGTGTGCTTTCATTTGAAAAGCATTTTTGTAAATGTTTGCTATTTGCACTTTATCTTTGAGGGAAATCTTGCACCACTGTTCAGTATAAGAGATCATCAAAACAATTAATATAGTACTTCCACATTTACCAAAGGATTTAAACTATTTTTGAAAGTTACGGGTAAGATGGTTTATAGATTATTTTAGGTCCGGTTCGGTAGAAGTAAAGCTGAGACAGGGACTGTAAGAACAAGTGATTTGTTGGGCAGTGCTCTCAGGAGAAGGGTGGTAAGGGAAGAAGGTAGAGGAGGAGGACATGTCTCTGCAAGGAGAATATTCTCAGTGACACTGCTGGAGCGAGAATGGTATCACAGAGTTGGTCTCATCTTGAGGCAAGTGGGATGACCTTCTGTACCCCCATATCTGCCAGGCTTGTTTGTGCTTGGCCCTCTAAAGGCTGTGAGATAGTAACCTCCTGAGTGAGGCAGTTCCCAGTTGACTTCAGTCAATTTTCCT
Source organism: Lyroderma lyra (assembly GCA_004026885.1). Classification (NCBI taxonomy): domain Eukaryota; kingdom Metazoa; phylum Chordata; class Mammalia; order Chiroptera; family Megadermatidae; genus Lyroderma; species Lyroderma lyra. The sequence continues at coordinate 102,929 of PVJL010000008.1, read as the reverse complement.
GAGAAGGGAGGTACGTCTGTGAGTTATCAGCACCTTGGTGATAGGAATTCCAGCTAATAAAGGTGATCTGTCATGGCATCAACAGCATCCATTATATAATTAAATGACAATTTAAAAGAACAGAAAACTTAATGGACCCAAATTTTGTCACTTGCTCCTCCCGAGCACAGACTCCCCACACCCACACCCACATTTGTAATCAAATAAAGGTGGGAATTTAAACTATATTCAAATCTCTTTGATTATAGAAACAGTTTAAGAGCATTAAAGGGGACACAGACTTTAGGCCTATTTTTGTTGTTTGTAGTGTAGTAATAGAGAATTTATGTGGATAACTGCTATTGAAATGCATTTAGGTTATCATAAATGAGAATGAGCTCCATGAGAGAGGACCTGAGATACTGTTCTTGATGACTTGAGGGTGTTTTAAATGTGAAGTACATTCAGACAATCCTTTCTCCAGGTTTAATACCCCTATTTGAAATGCTTTATTTGCAGAAGCCTCTGACTGTCTATACTTGTCTAACTAATTCAGTCAGAACAAAACACTCAAGGCAGTCAATGAATGAACTCATCTCACATTGTTTCTCTGCAAAAGATTATGTCTTATGCTGAAAAACTAGAGAGTATGCTTCATCCTGGTAGAACACCCCCAACCTCTTTTTCTTTTCATTATAGAGTTATTAGAGAAGATTATCTTCTTTGAAAAAGAATTTTTTTTTCTTGCTACTTACTAGAAAAATGAAATGCTTTACAGAAATTAGGTAAACTTGTGTAAAGACAGTGGAATTCCCATTGCTATCACTGATTTAAATAGTTTTTTATTGCTTTAAATTGTCAAATATTTTTCAAGGGCATAGAAGACATGTAAAACATGCTTTGAATTATACTCAGACAGTTAACTTTGAATTAGAAGACTTTATAGTAGAATAAAAAATAGCAAGTCTTCATCGTGGATCAAGGAAATATTTGTTGCTAATAGTATTCCCTCTGATTGCATCTGTATTTGATTATTCTAATTTATTAAACAAGAATAATAATATGCAAATAATCTCAGAATAATAAAGATACATTAATTCAGTTTAGAGTTCAAGTTGATACTGCAACCTTTTCGCTTTGAATAGAGCTTTGAAGCAACATGGGCTTGAACTGTGTGGTTCCACTAATGTGAGGATTTTTCTCAATAAATACAGTTAGTCTTTCAAATCCACATGTTTTGCATCTGTGGATTCAACCACCTACCAAAAACAGTATTTTTGCTTTCCCAACTGTGGTTATCTAACCACAGATTCCCAACTGCCAGATCAAAAATATCATTTTGGATCCTTTGTTGAATCTGCCAAAGTCAAAGGCTGAATGTAGAGTCAAAAGTTATACCTGATTTTCAAGTGTGCCAAGGTAGCAGTTCCCAACCCCCCAAGTTGTTCACAGTGAGCATAAACCAAGCCAGTGCCTAGCAGTTTTCTGAAGGGGAAAAGGCATTTTTGAGCATGATAGTGTTATTGGGCAGGTAACCTGGAGGAATTCTATTTACAAATCATTGTTTTAGTGATCTAAATGTAAGGCCATTTGTTATCTTTTCACTACCAATATCTAATCTTCTAGCCCCACAAAGCTAGAAGTTGAGAAGGTAAAGTAAAAGATAACTTTAGACTTGCCTCTAAACCTTAAATGAAGCACTTTGCTCAGGACTTAGTTTCCTTTGTGTAATTGTTCATTTAACTGTTGACATTCATATTTCCCTCCAGTCTAGAAATAGGAACTTTCTTGAAGAAGTAAAATTCATTTTTAATCTGTATGTTTAATAATTTTATTTCATGATGTTTTTATAATTTTATTTATTGTTCATGATTTTTAAAACATTATAGGAAAGATAGAATAAATATTTTTAAAATATTATGTCTGGAGCTCATGGCAAAAGCAAATAAATGATTGAAAGAACGAATGTATTAGATTTTAGAAACTTCTGTAGCAGACACTTAATTTGGCTAATGCATTAAAAAAACAGACTTCACTTCATGTAATCATTGTCATTTGCTAATAGCTTGAACAGTTTGAGGTCTCTCAAACTTTATGATTGCTTAACAATATGTTGTGATGTTTTTGTTGCTTCCAGAAACTTCCAGTTGAGTGAAGAAGACCACTGGATTTACCAGGCTGTTTTGGATCAGTATCCTGGAAATCTCTGCGGCAGAAGGACTCTGTATCTGGACTTGTTACAACGATATTTTCCTCACAAATCTAGGCATGATTTGGTGAGTGCTAGATTCTAAACACTGGCAAGTTAAATTGTTTCAGTGGTCAATAATTATTAAACAAAAGTATATATACAGAGGATGCCAAAAAAGTGTATACACATGTTAAGAAAGGAAAAAAATGTATTAAAATTCCAATACTCAGTATATACCAATAACAAAAGATGAATATGAATCACGTTTGACTTCTACAATTATAAGAGATGCTGAAAGTGGTTACCATCAATATTTACATAATACATAGATAACATCACTTAAAATGTGTATACTTTTTGTTGGCTCCCTGGTATGTATTAAATGGTGTTATAAAATACAGTTAAAGGTTGAAAGTCTGTCATTTTTTCAAGTCTGTGCAGTCCATAAGAAGGTAGGAGACCCCTCTGGCAACACTGATTCCAATGTACTTACTTACCCCTGAGATCTTCACTGTGGCTCCCTGGGTTGGTTGCTCTGCTAGCATTTGACCTCCAGGAGTTCTTACATTCACCCTGGGCATTGCCTGAAAGTGCAGTGCCAGCTCCTCCATCCCCACAGTTGCCACACTGCAGTCTGCCTAGTCATGGGGAAGACAACACTGTCCTTGCGAGCTGGTACTTACTTGTACCATCCCCACCACGACAGCTCCACTTGATTCCTCCGGATCTGAAACACAAATGCCTCAAATTCAGAACTCAGTCATGACTGAGATTTCCGTGAGAAGGGCCCAGGAAAATACGGTTTTCTTCTTTAGTTGACAAGACAATGAAACAGAAGTTACAATGTCACCAATTACTTTCATTATAACTCGCTGTAAAACATATATGTAAACCAACATGCATAGACTCAATTTTTAAATGGGCTATGCTATAAAATATTTTCACATAATATATATTTTTATAATTGTTTTGAATTAAGGAAGTAATAACAATACTAAGATGTGTGTACAATTTACCTTATCTGGGTCATGTATAAACTCCTGTAACACACATAACAATAGCTGAGGAAAGAACTATTGTTACACTTATTTTACAGGTAAAGAAACTGAAGCAAAGGCCACACAGCTAGTATGACCATCCTCTCCTATTCTTTCTCCCCTTTCCCCCACCCAATAATTGTGTTAATTCTGGCCTCTATTTTATAACAGATACCTGTTATGTAAAATATATGTTATATAACAAATAATTCACTATAGAATTTTTAAAGTCTTAATTATTAAATTATATCTTTCTTTTTATTCCCTGTTGAATCCATTTGCTTCTGTGACCAGCTGTCATTTTTAACTATGTTGACTTTTGTATTTGTCTATTATTTACATAATAGAGATTTTTACATTTACTTCTTACATTGGGTTGATTAGTATGCATTTCTGCATGGTGTATGCTTCCTTTCTGAATGTTTGACAGGTTTTAAGTATATTTTTGGTTCTTGGGAACAAAGCTAAGAAATTTACAGAACAGATTTTAGTAGCTGGTGTTTGATTTAAATGAAGCCATAGCCTGTCTCATCATGTATGTAATTAACCATACCTAAATTATTTGGGGGTGGGACCAGCTTAACCCCCCTTGCTAGCTTCCTTGTTCACACCTCTTAAGGGCTAAATAATGCATCAAATTCAAAGATGTGGTCTATACTGGCAAAATAAAGAATTATTTAGGTCAGTGACTCTCAATTTCAGGAGACACACCTTTGTATAATGAGCATTTCAGAATCACCTACAAAGATTTTTTTTCCAGCTGCTCAGGTTAACTCCATTCCTGTTCATCCCCTTAACTATTGAGATCTCCCTTGGTTGGGATTTCACTGCCAACAGGAACCCCTGGAACCCTTGTGAGAATGTCATGTTCCTCAGGAGTGTGGGATAGGCTAGTGTCATTGCTGTAATGACTTCAAATTTAGATATTCTTATATCTGCATATTTTAGTAATCAAGGGCAAACTGAGTTTTCAGGATTATTTTAACAATTTTTTAATGTTTATTAGCATGTGTGTAACTGAAGCACTTGAACTAATTATTAAAATACCAAAACTGATTTAAAGATGGAGTATTTCTGAAATTACATATAGGGGAAATAATGCTTTCTGCCATAGATTCCTTGCCATGTACAAGTGGAAGTTGTGTTAGGACCAGCTGGTCTGACTCTATCTTATACCAGGAAGCTAAGGACTTAGAAACGTTAAATGACTGGTCCTCAGTTACCAATTAGCCACTAGCTCAGAACTCTGGGACTGGTACCTGGTTGCTGCATTTACTATTAAGGTATTCGTCCACTGTTTTTTCAAAATCATTAGTTATAATCATTTTATTTCATTTTTGTTAACAGTGACATAGAACGGAGACTCACTTTCATAATAAGTGTAAAAATAACCATTTGTTATTTTTTCAGGTTGAACATGAGAAATACTGTGACCAATATCGATTTGCTAGGGAGCAGCGAAGGATCCTGATATCAAATTGGAATAAGAATAGGCGAGATTTGATACAGAAGGCTGTGCTGACACTAGCAGAGGCCTGTGCAGCTCATGAAATGGAGAGCACACTGGCTCAGGACAGGAAAAAGCAACAGGAATTGTGTGCTGATCTGAAAGACAAGGTGAGCTGCTTTGCAGAAGGTGTTTCAGTATTGCCTGGGTATTCATTTAAAAGCCACTTCTTGAGTTCCCTGGTGGTGTAGTGGCTAGACTTCGGCGATCTCAATGCTGCAGCCTGGGTTCGATTCCCAGCCAGGGAACTACCCCCAAAAAATAAAAAATAAAAATAAAATAAAAATTAAAATAAAATAAAATAAAATAAAATCCACTTTTTCCTTTTGTTCAAACCCAACCTAAAGTTCAGTTTCTCTAAAAAGCCCATTTTGAATAAAATTGTTAGTTTGAACCCTATGAAATTTTAATTCTTTTAAGTCAAAATAGTCAGCAATTAACAATTTCATATGGTTCAACCTGAAGTTACTCTAACAGGAGTATAATACTAAAGTCTTGATTGAGAGATATTTAGCACCAATCATAAATGCTGCACACCACAGTGAGGTGCTAGACAAAAATGCAGAGTGTAATTGTCAAATAAATGCCTGGTAGTGGTTCAAAGGCTCTTGGGCCTGTCCTACAGATTACAGATATAAAAACAGGTCAAGTTATGAAGAGGAGAGAGCATCGATGAAGACATATGTTGGGAGAGCTTGATGGGCTGTGTTTGTGTCCCCAACAAAGTGAAAGGGGGAGGAGATGGGGTTTTCCTCCCCGTGGAGACCCAGGGAGGGGCCTCCAGGATGGCTTGGAGAGTGTAGTGGGTGACCCCTGTGTTGTAGGCTTGAGGGCTGGTATCTAACACTCATAGGAACATACAGGGGAGCTGCCTCGGGTAGAACTGAAAAGAATGGGGGCTGTGTGGGGAGTGACTACATTGCTCAGACCGGTCACAGGTGCATGAGTCCTGGAGGCCCCATGTGGATGGGGCCTCCCTGGGAGTGTTGGCAAGACCATTCAAAACAAATTCTGTCAAGGGATAGCATGCATACAGCGAAGTGCACAAATCCTGATTTCTTGATACATGACATGGTAGGAGGATGATGGCACAAAAAGAAATTTTATTCTCTTGGCAGAAAAAAAATAACCCGGGAGATGTTACACTATAGCAATGAATAGCACCTAAAAACAAATATTTCTATTTTAAAACATTAGAAGAAAAATGCCTGCTCTGAATATTTTTTAAACAAGAAAATATTTCTTTTGACATAGCATCATGTTGGGACTTAAAAGAAGGAAGCTGTATTAAGTCTGATCTCCTGTGGGCTGCAGAGCTAATGCATGTTTTTCCGCCATCTGCAGCTGATAAGAAACACACAGGAGTCAGGGCCGTAGCAAGTTCTTTCATACTCCTGGTCAGTTTATATTCATTTTGCACACGTGATCATTAGCTCCTGAGCTCTGCTGTAGCTGATATTTTCTATCTGTTGTATTGCATTGCAGTAAACATACATGCAGTAAAGTGCACAGAACATAAGTGTGCTATTGGCTGAAGCTTTACAAATATATTAATACCTGTATATTACCCCATAGAAATACCATGCGGATCAAGATATAGAACATTTCCTGCAGCTCAGAAGGCTCCCCTCATGCCTCTTCTCAGTTTACCACCCTCACTCATAACCACTATTCTGAATTCATCATCATAAACTAGTTTTGCTTAGTCATGAATTTCATATAAATCATACAATACAGCCTTTTGTACTTCCTTCACTCATCATACCTGTAAGTTTCATACTTGTTGCTTGTTGCAGTTATTTGTTTTTCTTTGTTGCTGGGTAGTATTTCATTGTGTACATATACCACACTTTATTTATAGGTTCTCCTGTTAATGGAAATTTGTATCGTTTCCAGGTTTTTGTTATTATGGTAATGGTGCTATATACATTCTTAAACATGTCTTATGGTAGACATATGCACTCATTCTCTTTGGAAATACTTGGGAGTGGAATTGCCGGATCCTAAGTTCAGCCATGTTTAGCTTTAGTAAATACTGCCAAATAGTTTTCCAAAGCGGTTACAGAAATTTGCAACCAGTCTCAGTTGCTCACATCCTTACCAACATTAGTATTGCCAGTCTTTAATTTTAGTTGATTTGGTAGCTGTGTAGTAGTACCTCATCAAGGTTCCATTTGCATTGAGAATAAACATATTGAGCAGCTTTTCATATGCATAGTGGCTATTTGGATATCCTCTTGTTACATGTCCACTCAAGCCTTTTGCCCATTTTTCCCATTGGATTGTCCATTTTTTTCTTATGCATTTTTATGTTTTTTATATATTCTGTATGCAAGTTCTTTTTTTTTTTATTTTCTCCCAATCTGACTTGTCTCTTCACTCTTTTATTGGTGTCTCTTGAGGAATTAAACTTCTTAATTTTAATGAAATTCTGGGTTTTTAAAAATCTTTAAATATCTTTGAGATATGTTATATACAGTAAAGCCACCCTTTTAAATGTATAGTTCTGCAAGTTTTGACAAATAAATGCATGACGTCACCACCACCACAATCAAGAGATAGGGCTATTCAATCACCCTTCAGAAATCCTTCATGCCCAATTTGTAGTCAGCCCCTCATCTGCCTCCAGCCTTCAGCAACTACTGACCTCTGTCCCTATAGTTCTGCCTATTGTAGAACGTCATATCAATGTAGCCATACAGTTTGTGACCTTTTGGGTCTGGCTTTCTCACTTACCATAATGCATTTGAGATCTAGCTTTGTTATTGTACGTATTAATAGTTGGTTCTTTTTAAATTTTGAGTAGTATTCCATGATGTGGTTTATCACCATTTATCCATTCACCAATTGCTTTCGTTTTTTGGCAATGAGCATCATTTTGTTTACGGTGGGGTTGGCTTTCGGCTTTCCCTGTGAGCCTGTGCCTCAGAGAGAGCGACCGGCTGTTCTTGTTTCTTCACCTGCAGGAGATGCTCATGAGACACTTGCCAGCCTGGCAGGGAAAGAGGCATTCCGGTTTCCTTGGGGCTAGAACCTTACTCAGTGATCCTGCCCTGCTCCGCATGGCAGACAGACTCTGCCTTGTTTGTGTCCTATGTGGGAGCGCACTTGTGCTCCTGCCCCAGGAGGGGAGGGTTTCTTTGTTCCCTTTCCCCAGCTGTCATGGGTTTACACCTGTGCCATGGCGGGTTTGCTGCTCTTCGTCTGTCCCACCCCAGTGGCTTTTGTTCCTCCCTCACTACCTGCACGCACTACCATAGGCGGCCACCTCTGTTCCCCTGCTCTGACTCTGAGCTTTGTGTGAGCTGCTGTGAGGTCTGTGGAGAAAAGCCAGTAAGGGGGTGGATACCAGGGCTGTCCGGAAAGTCCAGCCAGGTACTATGAGCGTGTTATATTGTCAATGGTTGGATTTTTCCCGACAGCCCTCATAGTCCCCTTTATGTCTGTAGCTTCCATAGGTTCTACATGCTCATGCTCAGCCACAGAAGCAAATTGTTATAATAAGATTTAACTATCTATTCATTAGAGTTTTAACTGCAGTTTTCTTACTCACTTCTATGCTGCCCTTGTCTCTCCCAGGTTCTCTGCCTCAGGTGAGCCCATTTCCACGTTGGAGCCATTTGTTTTCCTTTACATCTCAGGCTACTTTATTGCCCTGTGACCTCTGTTCTCTAATGGGTTCAAGAAAAGTTTTGATGCTATAGGCTATTCAGCTTTTTCTTATGGTTGATGTGGAAGTGACAGCCTTTGTAAGCTTTCTACATCCTACCTAGAAACTGGAAGGTCCTAATAAAATATTATCTGTCCATCTTTTATGTGCCCTATTTAAAAATGATTGGCTAGTGGCATGGGTTCGTTTTCAAAGACATCCTGCCGGAGATTTTTCTGCCCACCAGGGCTTCTGCCAGAGATGAGAGGACCCCCAAACTGTGGGGTAGAACAATAAATGGGAACCTGATAAGGTAGAAGAGAAGTAGCTAGTCAGAGGAAAATGTGTATGACCCACGTCAGGGGAATTTTTCCACCAACAGCTCAGCTAACAATCATGGCAGCAAAACTGGTAGGAGGTAGGTCAGCATTAACCCCCTGCCAGGTTTACTTGGGACAGCATCTGTCACCAGTGTAATGAGAGCTCTGCTATCCTCCTTTACCTCCCTTCCTCTTTTCCCTCCTGGCTGTGGACCCTGATGGTCTAAGTGTCTAGGAAATAAAAGGAGATGTCATCTTCTGAATGAAGAGGGAACAGTTGAGTAATCTTGGAGCTGGACAATTTAATTTTGAATCAAGACTGTATTTTGTGACTTAAAGTGACGGGAGAACCTTCTATAACCTAAGTGTGAACCATGAACTCTGCTTAGTTTTCACCCAGTGACAGGAGAAACATCTGAGTGGGGGACACACATAATGCTGTGGTTTTGGTTATTTCCCACATACTGTGCTGTTCAGTGTATCAGGCATGTTCTATAGAGTGATTCCAACAGCCCAGGCCTTCCAACAGACGCTCAGTAGGTGTTTTCTGACATTACCATCAGTGACACCTCTGAGTTAAGATGTGCAGAGGCTGCTGTGGACTGCCCACCCACTGAATTGAGGGGCTCAGTTATTTGAGGCAATACCATGTGAGATGCTCTCAGAGACTCATGGTCACAAAATGGTGAACAAATATCTCTGAACTTTTGGAGATGAGGCCCCAGAGGAGTAAATGTGGGCAGAGGATGGAGAAATTGGAATATAAACTGTAGTAAAATGGATTCTGTTTCCCATAGATATGGTGTTATTGTTGGCATTGGACTTGGTATTCCTGATCAAGGACTGAAGCTCAAGAAATTATAGCTAGGAACAAAAATTCATCGTAACAGAAAAGGCGTAACCCTATCAATTCTATAGTAATTTAAAATATTAAATTGTACTCTTGATTTTGTTTTAACCTGGAAGGAGACTTGGAGATTTATCCCTCTGTTTTACTAGTCTGAAAGCTGAAGTCCTGAAAGATAAAGTGACTTGCTTAAGGTTCACGCCAGCTCATTTGACTTGGAATTTAATATTATCTTGGCCCTGCACAGCTTTGCATACAAGAATCTTACAGAATAATAGAAGATATTCATTATACTGTGGGCTCCAATGTGCTATAAAATAGACCCACAGAATGTGAAAAATATTACTTCATCATATCATAAATTTCCCCTTTCTAAAACTAACATGCTAGCTATAATAAACATTAATTAATTAAACATTTAACCATAATTTTGTTCTGAGTCTTGGAATTTAAAAGGGCTTTTGGGGGATAATTTAGAATATTTTATGTCTTTTAAGAATAGTATTAAAGAAATTTTGAAATAATGAGTTTTCTTTCTCTTTTTCTCTCTCTGTTTTATTTGGTTTTCTATCAGTTACAGTTGCTATAGCAAGTAGAGTCTTTTAGACCTCTCACCAAAGGGGTGATAGGAAAGTGGGGAAGTAGAGCACTCATTCTTCTGTTCCCACAAAACCTGCCCTTTGACCCCCTGACCCACTTTCCCGAAATACCATCCCCTCCCCAGAATCCAGCCTAGACCATTCTGTCAGCTGTGCACATGATTCCTTAGCACTGTCGTTTGCCTGTGGCATGACTGGGGACCCTCATTCCCAGATCTGTCTAACAAATAACATTCTCTGTATCCATACTGGGTGGCCAAGTGCTGCTAAGGAAAAGTCAGCTTCAATGTCACATACAAGGCCTTGCCAAATCTCCCCATTTCTCTTTTGACCATTTCAAAGGGTCCAGTCCTTACAAGACTCTTACTTAATGCTGTGCACCCTCCCCACCAAACTCCCAGGAGACAGCCTATCTCCTACTTTATCAATAAAATGAAATCAACTCCTACTTCCTGCCTCCCTCACTTGATGTCTTGTTCCTTCTCGTCCCTCCCCTTCCTCCTGATGCAGGATGGGATATCTTCTGCATGTTCATGTCCAGTCCTTCCCCCTAACACTTGGGACTTTGACCCATCTGACCACATTAGAGACTTAGTTCTATTGATTATCCCCTTTATTTATTTTTTTTCTCTCTTACTCTATAGGGTATTTTTCTCAGCCTATACAAGTAGAAATATGGTCAAGCCTTTCTTATCCAAATTAAATCTTCTCTGGACTCCAAGTCATCCTCTAAACCAGCGGTTCTCATACTGTGGGTCGCAACCCCTTTGCAGGTTGAACAACCCTCTCTCAGGGGTCGCCTGAGACCATCGGAAAACACATATCAGATATTTACATGACGATTCATACCAGGAGCAACATTACAGTTATGAAGTAGCAACGGAAATAATGTTATGGGGGTCACCACACCATGAGGAACTGTATTAAAGGGTCGCGGCATTAGGAAGGTTGAGAACCACTGCTCCAGAAGCTGGACAGTCTCTAATCTCTGTCCTTTTGTTTGAAAGCAGCCTTAGATAGAATAACCTGTAATACTTTCTCCAGGAATTCCGACGCTTTCACTCTACCAAAATGCTCTCCTTTTCCAATGTCACCAGTGGCCTCCATCTGACTTGATTCAGTCTTCCGTCTGGATCCTAGTAGCGCTCTCTGCTTCCTTTCTAACTTTTGACCACTCACTCTTTGACATACTTCATTCCTTCAGCTTCTAAAGAATTATTCACTTTACCCTATCTTACAGTGGTTCTCAATCTTCCTGTGAAGTTGTCATTGCCCACTCCTAAACTCCTGGTATTCTCCAGGTTTCTGTCCTTGCTCTTTGATCTTCTAGCTCTACTTACTTCATTGGCTCCCAGCACCCCCACCCGCTTCAGATTTTACCTGCCTTTATATGCTAATTACTCCAACTCTTTTTTCCCCATCTCTGAACAGCTCTTTTTTGAACTTCATTTATCTGGCCACCTACGGGTTATATCAACTTAAAAGTCTACAGATGCTTGTCAAACTTAGTGTCCAAAATAGGAATCTTTGTTTCCTCCTAGTAGGTTTGCACTTCTCTTTTGAAACTTCACTTTTTCTTCTCCCTCACTCTTATAGCCAAGTTTGAAAATTTTTATCTCTTAGCTATCTCCTCCTTCCTTTCTATCACTGGGCCCTGGCCATTGTTCCTAAACTATTCCAGCAGCCCTCTAATGGCTATGCTTCACATCTGGGCCTTCTGAAATCTTACCCTTAAACTGTATGCAGAATGCTTTATCTAAAATGCAATCCAGGTTATGCCATCCCTTGATAACTACTACACAGTGGCACCCCTTCACTTATAATAATGGCCAAACTCCTCGCATGACTTTACAGGTGCTCAGTAACATGAACCTCAGCTCCCTTTCCATCCGCCTTTCTTGAAATACTCCACACTGTACAATTTAGAACTCCTTTAATCAATTCTCCCTATTCCATTGCCGCTGCACTATACAACGTTTTGCTTCCTGACTCTGTGCCTTTGCTCTTGCTATTATTGGCTATGCCTGAAATGCCTGTCCTACCTTCCTTTGTCTGGCTAAGTCTCCCTCATCGTCAAGATTCAGCTCAAATATCTGCTACAGGAAGACTTCCTTCGGTTCTTGGGTATGTTCAATCCACTTTTAGTTCTTCCTAACCCCTTGTACAAAACCCTGACTTGCCAGTGATTATGGCACATTAGATATCTGTGTCCCCTGCACAATTATAAGCAGGAATTCTATCTTAAATTCATTTCAGTATAACACACACTCCTTCCAACTCCCCTCCACCCACTCCCCAGTATAACAGATTTTTAGTGTTTAGAACACAGTAGGTGCTTAGTAACTTTTGTTAAAGTAAAGCATATAATATGTCACAGGCATACCCTGCCCCCTTTCCACAGAAACCTTCTGTTAAAATACTATTTTCACTACCTTCTTTTCACTTTATTTATGAGGAATCTTTCTGTAAAAACAAGTATGTGGATGTGTAAAGTCATTAAGACATAAAGTAAAAGTCTTAATTGTCAACACTGAATATACCGAGATGTCAAATGTTGTTTTAAAAATAAAACCTGGCAACCTATAAAACTGAGTTACCAGGCACTTACTTTTCTTCTCTAGTACATTTTGCTTTTATGCTCCTTATCACCATCTATTAACTAATTTTGTGTCCTAATCAAGAATCCACAGTAGTTAGGGAAATCAGATAATAATGGGGTAGAAGGTACTTTTTTGAGTAAATATGTTTTGAACATCCTTTCCACATTTTGATCGTTTCTCATAGCATCAACTCCTTCTGTAACCTTCCTTCTCCACAGATTTCAGTCTCCTTGGCTGTTGGAGAACAGACTTAGATATAGATTTCACAAATCAGATGGTAAATTGTACTTTAATTCAAAATAGACAGTTTTTAAATTTCAACTTGAGTGATAATGAATAACTGACATCACAACAAGCAACCATAAAAATGGAACAAATATTTTAAAAAACTATTTGCAAGCTTTGGACAAACAGTGCATGACTAATATCCTTGAAATAAGAAAAGCTTTGAAGGTGAGTCCTATATTCACTGTGGATTCTTTCCTGATGTTATTTTTCCATGTAATGTGGAGAGAAATATAGCCCAAGGAGAAAATTGCAGTCTTAATAGGTGAAGGAATCACAGATTGGAGTTTGTGATATAAAGGCAGCTGAGATTTGGGGATAGGGAATCAGAGATGAAGGGACAGCAGATAAAGAGCCTCTGAAATGCATATGCAAATACTTCATGGGTCCTTTGCAATGTGTAAGCTCTGAATGCACTGGATGAGACACCAAAGAGCAACAGAGAACAACGACTAGAAGGCTGAAGAGTTCTGAAATAGAGATTTCAGAGGTCACACATTTTGGGGAGGTGTAAGAATTGGAACTCTAGCTGAGAAAAAGTGAAGAATTCTTAGGAACACTCTAAATATTCAATTGAAGCTCCAGAATGATTAAGTCTTAGAGGTATGGGCTGTACTCAAAGAATAGGACAAAACTGAAACAGACCTACCCTAAAAATGTAAAAATAAAACATCACTAAGATCCAGGAGATTTTCTGACAATTTAAACTGCCTTCCAAATTAAAGACTCAGCACCGTTTAGAGAAAAATAATACAATCTGTAGTCTCTACAGCAGATATTTCACAGTGTCTGGCACACAGTAAAAATTAACAAACATTCCAAAAAACAAGAAAAAGTGACTGATAGATAATCAAGGAATAAAACAGACTCAGAAATTATCTAGACATCGTAGTTAAAAGAAGAGAACTTCCAAATAATTATGATTAATATATTCAAGAAAATGGAAGAAAAGATAGGCAAAATCGATGAAAATATACATTTTATTACAGAATTAGAACACACAAAAATATATCAGATGGACAGTCTAGAAATACAAAATATAATACCTAAAAGTTAGAACTCAGTGGGATGAGCTTTAAGAGCAGACTAAACATAGCAAAAGACAGGATTAGTGACCTTGAAGACAGGTCAATAGAAAATATTCAAACTGAAGCACATAAAGAGAAAATTAAAAAATGAAAAGCAGAATGGAGTTGAGAGTGTAAGACAGATATGGAAGATAGTAAAAATGTTGAATAAATATGTAAAGTAAAGTCCCAGAAAGAGGCGAGAGAGAATGAGATAAAGGCAATATTGGAGAAATAACATCCAAGAACTTACAAAATTAGATGAACAAATCAATCCATACTCTCAAGAAGCTCAGCAAACCCCGAGATATATAAATACAAAGAAAATGATACCGAGACACACAAGAATCAAACTAGTGAAACAAAAGGTTAAAGAGAAATGGAGTTAAGTGAAGAGACAGCTGTGGCATAAACATCCATTTTGCTAGTGTGGTAACAAGGAAAGTCAGCATATTCTGGAATCAGCAATTTCCTAATTTGTGCCAGAGGCAGTGTGACTTTTACCACAGGAGCTCGGTGATATGTGGTTCTGAATGTTATTCCTGGAAGCTTAGGCTAGAGCGTACTTCTCCAACCCTTCCAAAGATTTTGTGAGCTTTCTAAAATCCTATAATCAGTACTTCTGTTCTTAAACTAACTAGGGTAGATTCTGTTGTGTACACCTATTAATAATAACTCTGACAAAAATAGTGATGTCTAGGTCCTGTTATGGTGTTCTACTGTGCCTGCTTATTGACTTTAGGCTGAATGAGTAGGAGTCAGAACCAGGGATGACCCATCACTTACCTGGTTTAAATGGGAATCAGTCCTATAAACACACAGGACCCTGTATTGGGTCACCTTAAAGGGAGAAGTAACTACAAGAAACTTACCCATTTATCACATGGCCTTAGTGACCAGATGCAGGGGAAAGAATGCTTTTATCACATAATAACAATATATAATAACAATATATCAATGTCCATAGTTGTCATTTACTTCTATTTGTATTTCTGGCATCATCTCAGGGGTTTTTTCCTTGTTAATGGGAGATATAGCAAGTTTCTTCTTGGACATCAGCAATCCTCACATTATATGCCCCCTTGATCAGAAAGGGAAAAAAAACATCATAATTGGAAAAACTTGTATGTCTAATTTAGCACAGGAATTGGTAAGGATTCAGTAGTTTCTGCCAATTTAGGGCATTTGTTCACGAAATGTCTTGCTATAGTCAACTGTGCTGTGCATTAGCATAACCAGTTATTGATGAATCCCTTGCATTACTGGCTTCCCTAAAGCCTCTGCATTTGGGGACATCACAGAGAAGTTCTCTGTGGTTAACCATGGATATAATATTGGCAGAATCAAGAGAGCTCTGAGGAACCATAGGCATTGGTAATAGAGCGATTTTTGGTCACAGAGGCAGATGGTATTTTCTTTGTATGGCTATATTATGCTGTCTGTGGCTCTTGGCAGGTAGTTAATTGAAATTCCACAGGGCATGGGGACTTGATGAATCTATGTATAATTTTCAAGTAAAATACTGAAAGTAGCCCCACTCTTAAACTATCTTAGTTTTAAAACGCATATTGGTCTGCATTGGGGTCTATTTTACAAAGTCTAAAAGAGACTATACTTTTTAATGTTCTTTATAATGATATCCTTATGGCAAATCACATCCTCATTTGTAAAACATTTCACCAGATGTTTTACAAATGAGGATATGTGGTGGCATATACCAGGGGTGCCGAAGAAATGTATACACATTTTAGGAGATGTTATCAGCCTTTCAAAGTTCAATTGAATTATGGTAGAATGTGTAGTATGACGTTTGCTCAAAATATGGCATTAATCAAATGAATGCTAGCATCAACATGAGACAGGCAGGGCAGTCAAAGAAAAGAGCGGAAGCATGGTTGTCATTTGAGGAGAGCAAGACCATTTTGAAGTGGCATTTGAAATTTGAAAACATTATTTGAGTTTCTCCCATGTTCTCCTGACTTAACACCTTTTGACTTCTACCTACGGGGACCTTAAAGGATGTGGTGTACCATAGAAAACTGGCTACATGGGTGGTACTTTGGGAAGAAATTGTAATGGCATGCATGCGCAGCGATGTTAAGTGGATACTTCTGTCAGTGTTGCTCAGGCAGTAGGTCACTGTAGTCAGAAGTGTCTGGACACAGATGGTAACCACTGTGAACACTTCTTGTAATTGCAGAAGTCAAATGTGACTTGTATTCATCATTTGTTATCAGTATATATTGAGCATTACAGTTTTAATACAGTTTTGTCTTTTCTTAAAACATGTATACATTTTTTTGGCACCCTCTGTAATTGTATGTTTGTATGTATTTTACTGTGATTTTATGCAGTGTAACATCAGGCAATCATAATCTCAAGGACTGAGTAATTTAAGAGTAGAAGCCACAACTTGGAGTTGGAAAGCCAGTATTTTTTTTAATTCCTATTAAAAATAAATACATGTTTACTAAAAAATAAATTTAAGTGTATCTCATGTAACAGAATAGAGAATCCAGAAATAGACTCATACATCAGTCAGTGGCTTTTTAGCAAAGATACAAAGTCAATTCAATTCCATGGAGAAAGGGTAATTTTATAAACATATGGGAACCATGGAATATCCAGATGCAAAAATAAATGAACTTCAATACATACCTCAGGCCCAATACAAAAATTAGCTCAAAATAGTCATTGACCTAAATGTAAAACTGAAAGTTACAAAATATAGGGAAAATATAGCAGAAAAATGTGTATACATATTTTTGGCACCCTCTGTATTATATGTTTGTATTTTACTGTGCTTTTATGCAGTGTAATGTCAGGCAATCATAATCTCAAGTACTGAAATATAGGAGAAAAAACTATATAACACTGTGATGGACAAAGATTTTTAAACACAACACCAAATGCACTATTTCTAAAAGGAAAAAAAAAAGATAAATTGGATTTTCTCAAAATTAAGAACTAGCTATTGACAGACACTGAAGACAAAAATAGACAGGCCTCCCACTAAGAAAATACTTGCAAATCACATATCTAATGGACTTTTATCAGAATTTATAAAGTAGTCTCAAAACTTAATAACACATAAACAAACATTTCAGTAGAAAGAGAGCAAAATATTTGACCCATCCCATTACAAAAGAAGATATATGGCAAATGAGACATGAAATATGCTTAGTATTATTAGTCATTAGAAAAATGCAAATTAAAACCACAGTGGGCTATCGGTATATGCCTATTAAAAGGTCTAAAATAGAGAATCCAGTGATACCAAATATTGACACAGATGTGAAACAACTGGAATTCTCATGCTGCTGGGAATGCAAATGATACAGTCACTTTGTGAAGCACTTTTGCTGGTCCTTAGGCTTTTAAACATGCATTTGTCACAGGATCCAGCAATTTTACTCCTAGGTGCTTGCTTATTTAAAATGAAAAGCTGTGTTCACACAGAAACCTGTAGGGAAACATGTAAAAGCATCTTTATTTGTAGTTGCCAAAACTGGAAGCAGGAGTTCCCTGATGGTGTAGCGGCTTAAGGCTTCAGCGCTGACACTGTCAGCGCTGTGGCCTGGGTTCAATTCCCAGCCAGGGAGCCACCCACATACCAAAAAGCAAAAAAAAAAAAAAACTGGAAGCAACCCGAATGCCCTCAACAGAGGAAGAAATGAAGAAACTATGATACTTCTATACAGTGAAATCATACTTAGCAATTGAAAGTTATTAACTACTGGTACATGCAAAAACATGGACAAATCTCAAAGGTATTATGCAAAGTGGAAAATGCCAGACACAAAACACTACATGCTATGCTATAATCCTGCAAAGGCAAAACTATAGGAATTGGGAAGGAGGGACTTCCCCAGTCAGCAGGAAGAAGGGAAGGTGAAAGTCACACCACTGCTCTTCAAGTTTATTTTCCTGAAATTACACACTGTGGTGCCACTTAACCTGTCAAGAACCAGCACTTACTGATACCTTCCATACCTGGCTGCACACTGAACAGTGTGGTCCAATTTAGGTGGTTGATTACCAGCCAAAATTAAGAAGTCATTACTATGAATAAATAAGAGATCAACTAGCAGACTCTAAGACTGTGAGTTACCAGCAAGAGATTTGTGGTATCTGCCTCCCTGAGACTCTACCTCTAATTCAGGCATTTTCACAAAAGGTCTCTATGGCCTATTATTTCTAAGGACAAACACTGGGCCCTTTGAATTCTCTTGGAGGGCAGAGTCTGGTGTTTTTAAGAGACAACTTCAGGAAAAAACCATTTGGTTAAGTGATAACACTATTCCCTCAGTCTCACTGTGCCATCTGTTCTTCTTCCTCTTCCCTTCTACCTGCACTTGCTTTGTGATGACCAAATATGTGTGGAATAAATAAATGAAGCTTTGCTTTGAAACTCACATGCTAAAACAAGTCAAACCACTGCTTTTGTAGGTCTGAAGTGACTGAATATCTGCCCTTTTATATGGCATAACCTAGTATGTAGGTAAGCATGGAGTATTGGCTCCTATAATAATGGTATATTAACAGGGCAACTTTGCAAATCCAGTTTTACACATAATGCCATAGGTAACTATGCTCTTTCCCCACACTGTACATTGTTCTCCCTGTGTTCACCTGTCATATTACATTTATAACGTCTGATAATAAATGTCCGTTGCTGAACTCCAAACATATGAAGGGGAGGGTACATTTTTTTATTCATCTTTGTGTCACTAATGCCTAACACCAATTATAATCCCAGTAAGCACAGGGATTAATTTCATATACCCTTGAATAAGTCATATTCATGTGAAATTGGCTTTAAGTTTTTCAAAAAGTTATTTAAATGAATCCCATATACCTATTTATGTTCTCTGATAAGCTACTTGTGTTCCAAATTGTTCACATCTGACTTGGATGTTTTTCATGGTTTATAAAAATTTGTATGTTAAAATCAATTCATGGCGTTACTCATCTAATTGTCTTCAAGGCAGTCCCCATGGTTTTCTCAACACCGCAGCCCCTTCTGGTCCCTATACATACCTTTCCCCAAATAGAAACTCAGAGGGCAGATCTATTTCCTTTTTGTAGTTTGCCCTTTTACCCTGGCATTGTTTGACTGAGGAAACTTCAGGCAGTGAATAGGAAAATAATTGGGTAGAAAAGACTCTAGCCCTCATTTCTTGCTCTTAGCTCCAGGTGGCATCGGAAATCTTTTATCAAAAGAATTTCAAATTTAGGATTGACAAGTTACAAGTGGACAGATGAGGTCATTTTTTAATGTGTCATGTATTTTCATAGAACTCTCTGGATGATAATGAAGAAATTAAATGTATTGGCTATTGCAGGAAATCTCTGTTTTGATATCCATGGTATTTAAGTACATTTCTACCTAGTGGGGCTTTTAGTACTCGGAACACAATGACTACTTGGCACCCGTTACCAGGCTGATTCCATCCCAGCGAATTCCCGTTCAAGTATTTTCACTGCAGATGAGAAAAAAATTCCCCGTTTTGTAAATGTCTAAAAGTAATGTGTATCGAGTGTCTCCTATATTGTCTCATTATAACAAATGTTACATTTGGTTGTGGTTGCTTGCTGGAAGTTCTTTTTTGTGGGTGAGAGAGGCAGACTAATAAGGGGATAAAGTTGAACAAAAAAAAATGAGAAAAATAATCTCTTGGTGCCTGAGGCATTTATAATAAAGAAAATCAAATTTCTGGGCATGAAAAGACCATAAGAGACATGTTAAAAGTGATTTTTCTGGGCTCTGTGCCTATTTCTTTACATTCATAAAGGATGGAATTTGTAAAAGGCCTATGTTGAATGGCTGAGTGTTTGAAAGTGACACATATTGTTTGTTACTAATTTACTTAGTGATTATTACAAATACTGTTCTTCTTTGTATAGAACATGGCTCATTCATTTACTCAGTCACCAAATATTTTTTGAGCACCTGCCTTGTGCCAGGCCCTGTGATAGGCACTAGGCATTCAGAGATGCCCTCAGGGATCCAGATTCCAGAAAGAGACACAAGCCAGAAAAGCATAGCGAGGGGTAATGCCATGGGAGAGAGATGCATGAAAATTCTGGGAACAGAGAGGAGGATGTATAACTTACAGTAATAAGCACTGAGAGAGGCAATCATTTGAACTAAACCCTAACGGATGGTATTTGTTAACTTGGTAGAATGAGAAGTGGGAGGACATTCCTGACATGGGGACAGATGAGCCAGCCTCCCACAGGTCAGAACAACATGTCACAGTACAAAACTGGTGTGGTGTTTCTTCATGAATTGTGGGCCAGAGAGTAATGAGAGGAGGGCTAGAGAGTCAGGTGCATGCTAGATCTTGCAGGGCCCTGTGTGCAATGTCAAGGAGCTGGAGATTTAGTGAATGTGTGTGATGAGCTGTCAAAGGGTTTTGGTAGGAGACTGTCATATTTTAAGATCATTCTGATAGCTCAGGGAAGGGTGGATTTAATGGGGACGGGGCTAGATGAGAGAACTGAGGCATCTACTGTCACAGTCTGGGTGAATGATGACAGTGGTCTGACCTAGAGTGATCATAATAGAGATGGAGAGGAAGAGAGACAGAGGGATATTTAAAAAGTTAAATGGATAGAACTGAATGAGGGAGAAGAAAGAGCCAAAGATGGCCAGGTTTGTAGCTTTCATTATTGAATGGATGAATTCATTCATTTGTTCTTTTGTTCGTTCAGTCATTCATTCAATAAATACTTAGTGAATGCTGAGTATGTGCTGGCATTCTTCTAAGTACTAGGGAGTCAAACGAACCCTAAATCCCAACCCTTATGGTGCTTATATTGTAATGGAAGTTAAGATGACTAAAGATGAATAAGTAAAATATATAGTGCAAGGGAACGTAAGACCTAGTGAGAAAAATGTTAAGCAAAGGAAAGGATCAAGTGTGGGGGTGCTATTGAATATTTAGATAGACTAACTATGAAAGGCTTTAGGGAGAAGATGACAATTGAATAAAAGCCTGAAAGCAATGGGAGAGCACGCCATAAATCTAGAGGAAATGTAACAGGCCAGTTGAGGCACAGAGAACAGCAAGTGCATTTCCCTGATAGCAAAGGCCCTGAGGATTGTGCTTGAGGAACAGAAATTACACGTAGAGCATTGTGGCTGGAGCGAGCAAAGAATGACATGATCTGACTTCAACAGTTTAACAGGATCCCTCTGACTGTTGGTTTGAGAACAGACTAAAAGGGCAAGGGAAGAAGTTGGCAGACCCATTTGGAGGTTTTCATGTTAGCCAGGTGAAAGATAATGGTGCGAAATGCTCATATAGAATGATAACCTGCAGTGCCTTGCGGAGCATGCCCAGTGCCCAGTTCTTCCCAACTGCTAGCCTCCTGTCTCCCCCAGTTTGTTCTGTAGCCCCCCAGCTCGTCCCCTCCTTAACCTGCTGCCTTGCCTCAGCTCCCTCTCCTCTGTGACTCACCTCAAGTTCCCCCAGGTCAACCCCCCACCATGTGACGCTGCTTTGCTTCTCTTCCGTGAGAGGTTAACCTCATCCCCAGCCCAGCCCAGCCCAGCCATATGCTTCCTCCTCTCATTTCCTTTCTTTTAGCCTCTACCCACAGTCTACACCACAGGCTCTTTTCTTTTTTCAGACACTTGCTATATATAGCTGCACCCTGCCCCCAACCCCTCACCCTCAAAACAGTGCAACCAAATATTTGTGATAACCATTTCCAGGACTTTTACCACGCTGTGCATTCCTGAACAATACAAGTTGTTTCTGCCTATGTTTGAATTTTTGTGAATGGAATCAGCTAATAGGTTGTTGTATTGTGTGTGGCATCTTTTCAATGTTTGGTTGTTGTGTGTGACTGCAGTACATGCCACAATCCATTTTGCTATTGATGGACATTTGGGTTTTTGCATGTTAGAGTTTTGGGGACCATATTGCTATGAACATTCTTACACATGTTCCCTGGCCCATATTTCTGTAGGGTCTGTACCTGCACGTGGACTGCCAGGTCATAGGGTATGTGTATTTACAACTTTGCACGGTACTACCATACTACTTGTATTTTCAAATGTTTTTATTTTAACTAACTGATGGAAGTGAACTGGTATTTTGTTATGATTTTCATTTACAGTTCTCTGATTTCTAATGATGTTGAGGGCCTTTTAAGTGTGTTTATGGCTGTTTGGATTTCTTCTTTGTAAAATCGTGTGCTCAAATCTTTTGTCTAGTTTTTTTTCTATTGGGTTGTCTGACTTCTTTTTGTCAATTTATACTTGTTCATTAAGTACTTTGGGTATAAGCTCTTGTGGATTTTATGTGTTTCAGATATGTTTTCCCACTCTGCATCTCTCATTTCACTCTCTAATAGTGCCTTTTTGTTAAAGAAAGGTTTTTAACTTTTAAGTTATCAGTTTTTTTTATTTTATAGTGTATGCTTTTGAATTTTATGTAAGAAGTCTTTCCCTACCCTCAAAGTCATGAATATATTTTACTTTTAAACTTTTAACCTAAAGGCTTTATTATCTAACCTCTGATACTTAGGGCTATGATCTACCTGGAATTTTTTTAATGCTGTGAAGTAAAGGTCCCATTTTTATTTTTAATCATAAGTATAATCAGTTGTTCCAGTACCTTTTATTGGAAGGTGTGTCCTTCCCCACTGCTTTGCAGTTCTACCTGTGTCATGAACCAAGTGTCTATAAATGTATTTATATATTTCTGGGTCATGCATTCTGTTTTATTTGTCTATACAAGTATAATGGCATGAACCAATACTGTCCTGCCTTGTTCATATTGCTTTATAAGTAAGTGTTGATTTATGATAGAATAACTCCTCCTGCCTTGTTTTTCTTCATAAGTGTCTTAGTAATTCTTAGATTTTTTACTGCCATATACATTTTAATACCAGTTTGCCAAGCTCTAAAAAAAATCCTGTTGAAGGCTGTTTAAGATTGTCATGAATATATAGATAAATTTTGCAAAAATGAAGAGATTTACAAAATAAGGAGCATGGTGTACGTTTTAATTTACTTAAGTCTTCTTTTATTTTAAATTCATTTTTATTGTTAGACTTATTGGGGTGACATCTGTTAGCAAGGATTACATAGGTTTCAGGCGTACAATTCTACAGTGCATTGTCAGCTTGTTGTATAGTAAGTTCACCACCTGATGTACTTCTCTTTCCATCACCTTATATTTAGCTTCCCCCCTCTCCTCTCCCACCCCCTCCCCTTTCTCCCCTCCCTAACCCACTCGTCCCCAAATAAACATTAAACTATTGATTGTGTCTGTGGGTTATTTGTTTCTTCATTTCTTTTTCTTTGCTTTCAGTTTTATATTCCTCATATTAGTGAAGTCATACAGTTCTTTGTTTTTTCTGTCTGGCTTATCTCACTAAGCATGATGATCTCCAGGTCCATCCATTTTGTTGCAAATGGCAATATTTCATCTTTTCTTACAGCTGAGTAGTATTCCATTGTGTGTATGTACCACAGCCTCTTTATCCAGTCATCTGTCGCAGGGCACTTTGGTTGTTTCCATGTTTTGGCCACTGTGAACAGCGCTGCGATGAACATTGGGGTACATAAGTCTTTGCGGACAAAGGTTTTCAGGTTTTTTGGGTAGATCCTCAGAAGGGGGATTCCTGGGTCATGTGGTAGCTCCATTCCCAATTTTCTGAGGAACCTCCACCACTGCCTTCCACAGTGGTTGTACCAGTTTGCACTCCCACCAGCAGTGTACCAGAGTTCCTCTTTCTCCACACCCTCTCCAGCACTTGTTATTCCTTGTCTTGTTGATAACAGCCATTCTCACAGGTGTGAGGTTGTATCTCATTGTGTTTTTGATTTGCATTTCCCTGATAGCTAATGAGGATGAGCATTTTTTCTTATGTCTGCTGGCCATTTGTATTTCTTCGTGGGAGATGTGTCTGTTTAGTTCTTCTGCTCACTTTTTAATTGGGTTGTTTGTTTTTTTGTTGTTAAGTCTTATTAGTTCTTAAGATATTAGACCCTTAACTGATGCGTTATTTGCAAATATTTTCTCCCATTCAGTTGTCTGTCTCTTTGCCTTGTTGATGGTTTCTTTTGCTGTGCAGAAGCTTTTTTAGTTTGATGTAGTCCCCTTCATTTATTTGTGCTTTTACTTCCCTTGCCTTTGAGGTCAGGTTCATGAAGTCTTCCTAGAGTCCTAGGTCTATAAGTTTAGAACCAATGTTTTCTTCTATACCGTTTATTGTTGCAGGTCTGATATGAAGGTCTTTAATCCATTTTGAGTTAATTTTTGTATATGGAGAGAGTTCACAGCTCAGGTTCATTCTTTTGCATATGTTTTTCCAGTTTTCCCAGCACCACCTACTAAAGAGGCTGTCTTTTCCCCATTGTATGTTTTTTGCTCCTTTATCGAAAATTATTTGTCCATAAATTTGT